>JAXQQM020079585.1:0-159843 GCA_034641835.2 Pinus albicaulis | reverse complement strand
GATTATTATTATTGCGTATGCAAGTTCGAACTGTTAGATACTATTAACATTATTGTGTATGCAAGTTCAAACAGTTAGATAATATTAACGTCTGTTCTAGGAGGAACCAATCTAGTTCTTCAGTACGTTTATGATATACTGTGGATAATTTTATAGTAACATAAATATGCATAGTTTTGTTTATTTCTTAATAGGAAATTGAGATCCTATAATTTTCCGGAGTATTACCTCACTTTCCCCGTAGAGAGGAAAACCATGCTTTGTCAAAGGGTGCCAAATAAAAGAGCAGCCTTACGGTCCCAATTATAATATCTTCCTACTGCAGTTTAAAAAGAAAATGCTATAAATAGATGACTAAGTGGGCAAGCAAGAACTCCTATGTGGGTTCTCTTTAGAGAAGATGACCCACTATTGGTATATAGAATAATCGTCTTGTCCATTCTTACTTAGATTTGGATTTGAGGCCACAATTCTACAATGGTTTAGTTGGCAAGGGTATTGTTGGAGTAATTAAACACACAACGAAAACTAAATAAAAACAGACACAGAACATTCAACCATGAAAGATAGAGATTTTAACATGGTTCAACCAACCAATCTGGGCTAGTCCACCTAATAGGGCATCGGCAGTCTCATTCATCAACCGGAGAAATACAATAGCATAGTTTCTCATTTGCTCATCTCTTCCACTCACCTCACATTCCTCATCATGCACATTTGTCTCTAAAGGTTTACATTTTATAGCTAGGAGTAGAAACAGAATCATAAATTCACTCACAACAAATATAGGATGCATTAACTCCACATCAGAAATAGATGGAGTCAATTTAGCAACAAATCCTATTGTTGTCACCTTCATGAGATTTTCTCCAAATTTAACTAAGAGAAAATCTCAATAGGTATTATAGTTTTTTATGGTTTGAATGATGTGGAAATTATAGTTGTATTTTTATTTTAGTGGCTCTTGGTGTCTTATTCTTATCTAGAATAATTTCATGGTCTAGTTTGAGTTGGATTTGGATTTGAGGTGACAATTCTACATTGATTTAGTTGGCTAAGGTAGTTGGTGTTCTACTAGTATCTAAAAAATCCTCTTTTAGTCTGAGTTGGCTTTGGATTTGAGGCCTTAATTCTACATGGATTTAGTTGGTTGTGGTAGTATAATCTCTTGTGGAATTTAGAATTTTATTGTTATTTTACTGCTTTTGATATCTTTGTTTTTGGGAGCATTAGAGAGGAAGATGCGATTTTTTCTCTAAATGGTATCTGGTGGGTAAATAAAGAGATGAAACATATAAATAAAGGTTTTCTCTCATATAAAGCTAAACATCTGTAGTCTCTATTGGAAATAGTTTTGCGCAACTCTGTAAAAAAACAATAGAGAGAATCATATATCACGTAATACTATCTGAATCTAAATACAAAGTGCTCCTCGATTTCCGGCATATATATGATAATACCAAGTACATTTGAAAACAATGTGCTTCTCAATCTAAGGTTGTTGTGTATTTAAAATCCAAGCAAGTTCTCCAACTAAATTTAGTGTTATATTCCACCAAAACCTACCCAGACTCCAAATTTAATGTCATCTTCCAAAAAAATGTAATAAGAATGCACTATGAATTATGAATTGATCGAGGGGATCGTAAACTCATCCATTTAATGCTAAGGTGTGTAAGAGGAGTTTAACAATAAGGCAGAACAAGGGTGTTGAAATGGTACTTTGATTTTTTTTTTAATTATAATTTAAAAAAAAACTATGGATTTTTTTTTTTACAAATTAACAATTATCAATTAAAGTTAATATTTTTAAATTTTTTAAATTTTTTTATTTTATGTTTTAGTTATAAAAAATCTCACATTACTAATTGAATATCTAACCCTAATAATTACATTTATTAATTCTAATCTTTTTATAACCATTTAGTTTCTTTCTTCATGGAATTGGGTATGAGACAAGCTCTACAGGATATTAGTATAGCACCCAAAGCCTCCAGCTATGGCCATTTACTTTCTTTCTTCATGGAATTGGGTATGAGACAAGCTCTACCGGATATTGGTATAGCACCCAAAGCCTCAAGCACTAGATCTAGCTCGGCAACAGAAACAAAGTTACTTGATGGAGAAGAGTATGGTTTTAAAAGTCCAGATATTTAGCTTCGTTTTCCAGCATGCATTTCAGATGTAGCCCCTCACAATTGCTTCTCTTGATTAATAGCTGTTTTGAAATTCGAGATATTCAGCTTCATTTTACAACCTGCATTTGAGTAGTAGCCCCTCACAATTCCTAATCTTGCTTAATTATGGTGACTTAGAAAGCTAAGCTTTTGGGTAATTAGGAGGAAGCCCATATCTTTTAGATAATTTCTATTTTGTTTGGAAAAATATTGGCAAAATGAGATACTACTTCCCATGTTTGAAACAACACATCGGGAGAATGTTGCTTAATTATGATGAAAACCCATATCTTTTGGATAATTTCTATTTTTTTTGGAAAAATATTGGAGAAATGGGATACAACACTCCATGTTTGAAACAACACATCGTCAGCTCTGTACTCCACCATTCGGCTTTTGATGTTTAACTTTGGACCGACATTGTCGCTGTCTGAGTTCGTTCATTAATGGTGGAAAGATCAGGTTGCCCGATATAAAAAAGGATTTACATATCGTTAATGCAATCGTTAATGCAAATATGTAGGAGTTACAGGGACATATCAAATAGGCTTTACGTAGAGATGATAGTTCTTCTTCAGTTATTTAAGCCTTTACTAAATGTTAACAAAATTATATATATATATATATATATTCGGTAAGGTAAATTAAATGTTAACAAAACTATATATAATAATAATAAGAATTAATTTGAAAAATAATAAATAATTTTGATATATAAAATAATATTAATTTATAAATAGATTTTTTATTATTTTTTATTTATTAATGAATTAAATAGTTTAATAAATAAATTAGAGATTATAGATTTATTAAGAATATTTTAGAGATAAATTTCTTATATATTAATATGGTATTTATAAATACACTAATATTTTTTTTTATAAAAAAAGCTTTACAGATCGTTAATGTAAATATGTAGGAGTTAGAGGGACATATCCAATAGGCTTTAAGTAGAGATGATAGTTCTTCTTCACTTATTTAAGCCGTTACTAAATGTTAACTCTATATATATATATATATATATATATATATATATATATATATAAATCGTCACTAAATGTTAACAAAATTGTATATATATATAATAAAAAAATTAATTTAAAAATAAATAAATAATTTTGATATTTAAAATAATAATAATTTATAAATACATTTTTTATTATTTTGTATATTTTTTTTATTATTTTGTATTTATTAATGAATTAAATAATTTTGATAAATAAATTAGAGATTATAGATTTATTAAGAATTTTTTAGAGATAAATTTCTTTTATATGTATATTAATATGGTATTTATAAACCTAATACTATTTTTTTAAAATAATTATATATATATATTAATATAATAAAAATAAATCAATTTAAATCAATATATTATTTTTCTATAATTTTTTGAATTGATTGACTTATATGTGAAATTTGTATCTTATAATTATTAAACAATTTTAATTTTTTTAAATAAAATAAAATAAAATAAATGATTAATATAATATGATTTTTTTAATTTTAATTTTTTTTAATAGCTATTAATATTTTCAAATGTAAAAAATATATTAATTATCTTTTTTTATAACTTTTTTTCTATTAATTTATGTTAAAGATATATTCCTAGAAGCTTGGATGCAAAATTCTTATGGACTTTTTTCTAGTAGACTTGTTGATTGTAGGTAATAAAAAAAAACATTGACAATAAGAGAAGTAAACTAAGAGACCAGATAAATATAGCCCAAAAAAACCAGAAGATCTCAAGAACCAAAATACATCTGGCATTCATCTTTAATCAACAAAGTTAGTTGGAGTTGGAATGTCTAGCCCATGTCAAAGTGGTCAAAGAGGACCAAAGGCTTCATGAACATGTCCTACCATATGTTCCATCCTACCTTCTAGATGTTCTAGCCTCTCAATCATTTTCTAGCCATGAAGCATAGATACAAATCAATCCATCTTCCACCATTTATTGTGTTGAAGGTCATTCATCAAATGAATAATTTTTTTTCATTCATCATGGGAGTCTCTTCCTAGTTGTTTAGTTGCTCCATAGTCATGGTGACCTGTTGAAGATGAGTTTCTAGAGAATCAAACAAAGGGCACCTCTACTCTTTCTAGCTAATGGGATGGTTGTTAGTCCACCTCTTCTTCAAAATATTGATTTTCCACAAGGTGGACTATTCCATAGTCGTGTGGCCCTAAACCCTTTTGAGTGCATCCATGTTGGCATTGCATGGGCCTCATGATAACAATGCTGCACCACCAACCCAATTCCCTATAACTTGTGTGTTAACATAGTTGAAAATCTAAGGTTATACCCACATTCACAATTCTAATGCTAATGGGGAAGTGAGAATCACATAAATACCTACTAGAGAAAAAATGACTCTTAGTTGTAGTATTAGTATATTAGTGACCAAATATTTATTGTCAACTAGGAGCTCGTAAGCATAGGTATACAACAATGGAAATGTATGAAAAGTCCCTAAAATTCCTACAAAACCAATCCTTATCCTAACCAACTCATTTAACACTCTTCTAGGTTCTTGAAATCAAAGTTTGAGCTCCTAATCCAATTCCTACAAACACTTGAGTAGTTTAACCTCTTGATTTATTGTGCAAACCATGGGTGGAAATTGCATGCTAACATAACTATGCACGATCCACATAATCCTTATGTCAACATAGCACACTCTCATTGATAATACTATAATGCATATCCCTCATTCTTATCGTTTCCTTAATTCTTGCCCTTTCCCTAAGAAAACTTGTGTCCATAAATTAAAGAAATAGATGCAAACATGGTGTTACCAATTTAATAAAGTGCATCAATTGTAAAATAATGCATGTATATAAAAAATTAACTTTTTCTTTAACATAATAAATCAACACATTCCCACATATTCCCACATGCATTCAATCAATGTCTCATTTCATAGAAACAAATCAAATCAAGTCTTGAAATATTGTGTTAACCAATATAGTGCAAAAAGAACATCTAAAATAATACAATTTATACTTTAGAAATGTAAACCAAAATCCCTATAATCAAATCTTTATAAAAGAACGGGCATAAAACATAAATATACATCTCACCACTCTTTAAATAAAATTAGAAAGATCAACCATTATACTTGATTATACTTGAAACAAGTGCAAGTGATAAAGATACAAATAAAAATCAAACTATAAGCATTTAAAAAAAAAAAAAAACTTAAAATATCTAACCTAATCAATAAAATTTCTCATGCACATTAATCTCTTTAGTATTTATTTCTTATCAAAAATTTCAAGTGTGTATCATGACTTTAAGTGTTTGTATTATCTCTATGGACTAAATAACGATATTAGAATATGCAAGCTTCGAAGTCTAAAAGCTTTGCTCCCATTATTGCAAAATAGTTAAAGTAATGACAAGTTTGAATTAACGTTCTCCCCGGATTGTCCCAAAAATATTTTAACTCGGATTAAATATCTTCAAATCTCATTAATATAAATTGAACTTATATATTCCCCAAACCCAAATGTCGTATCAAAACATTCAACATCAACCATACATCAAGATCAAGATCAAGATCTTGTCATAGGGTTCAAACCCGAGTAAAAAAAGAGTTCGAAAGTTTTTTTTTTATTATTTCAACATCAACCATACATCAAGATGAAGATCTTGTCATAGGGTTCAAACCCGAGTAAATAAAGTGTTCGAAAGTTTTTTTATTTATTTCTACGATAAGAGAGTTAAAGATCCGAATGGATCTCCAACTCTTGTATCAAGAGCTGTAGATCCAGTATGCATTCTAAAATATCTCTGTACCAAAACCATATTGAATATTAAAGACCAGTAATATAAGCTTGTAACAGATTATTCACACAATTAATATCCCCAAAGCTTATAAAAATTTAGGGCCCCAACTTACAGTCTATATTCATAGCACTAACATCCGCAACATGTTTTCCACCAGCATTCACCATACAAATGTTCACACTACATCCAAATCTCAATTTGAACCACGAATAGACTAACAAGTTGTGTAGATCGTAGAAGAGACAGAGTATAAATTACACACATATCTATTAAGTTTAATGTTAAATATTTAACAGTTGACACCCCTTAAAAAAAAAAAGCAAGCATACGATAATAAATCAAAACCAATGCAACAAATTAGTGTACAGGAGTGGTGACAAGATGACTTGGTTTGGGCCCCAACCAACCAACTCGCCCTCTCAACGCATAGTAGGTTGGTTGCTTGAGCAGTGAATGTTATCGATTCGACTTCTATTAATAGAACTCGCACGTGTGCACTAGCCACAAATTAGGCGGCTGTGCCACTGTAAAATAATGTTACCCACTAAATGGGGCACCTAAGAAACTGCCCTTGCGCAGTGATAATGAGATGATACAGTACACAATTTCTTAGAAAAGATTCGAGTGTTCTGCCAGCTAGTTTGTTATATATCAATTATATAGTGTAACTTTAGTGCTCCGTTGATTTCCTTGCCTTATATATTTAAACCTCTTTAAAGTGATCATGTTGCCTTACATAATAATTATTAAAATATAATGTTTTGATATTAGTGTGATTCATCCTCAGCATATTAGGAAGATAGCTCATCATCTGCCACTAAAAATGTCGATTGTGATGGCAGGTTCACTGATATCCCACATAGTTAATGAAGAAAGTGTTAATCAAAAAAATTATAATAATATTGCAATAAACATTTGATAATTTATGTTATTTTTTGTAAATCTAAAATAATCATTACTCATAAATATAAATTAATCAGATATAAGTTTAATTATAATATATTAATAATGTTAATGAAAAATTGAATTTATTTAAATATGATTTTTATAATTTTAATTTTTTAATAATATATAATAAATATTTTTAAATTTAAATTAATATTTTTGTTTTATATTTTTAATAAATTATTTTTAAAATTTAGAGTTAAAATAATTATATAAACAATATTTTGGGAGAATTAAGTATTATTATATATATATTGAAATGGAATAATAAAAGTTAAGTTTTCAAATTTTTTTGGAATGATGAGTTTAGAATATATTTTTTAATTCAAATGTTGTGTTTAACTTATAATAATTATTTAAAATTTATATAATTTTGTCATTTGTTAAAATCAAATTAAATTCTTAAATAGTGGATGGTCAAATAGTTAGGTTATGATAACCTATGGGAATTTATAGAAACATGAGTTTCCACCATTAGTAATTATGGTGAATGTAAATTGTTAGATTTGTTTTATAATCCAAAAACTAACATTTTTGGGAAATATTAGCTTATTTTCATGATTTTTTCCTATGCACATCTTCTACTATCAACAATATCCACTTCTCTAAGAAACATTAATGTTGGGAGGAGTTGTATGTGATATATAGATGATCATATTCTAATTACTTCAAAATATAATGTATCATCATATTAAATGTTGGGTATTAGTCTAAATATTGGTCCTTAATTTCTATACTTTGGCAAGACACATGACTTTTCCAAACTTTCTCCCAACATGTACTTCCTCCAGACCTTTGGAATGCCTTCTCCTTATGCTGGAAATACCTTGTGTCAACACCTAAATTTCTTGGCTCTACCATTGCCCTTTCTAAACCTTTTAAATGTCTCCTCTCAACTTGCATATGCATTTTCCACATGTACTCGCTCCACAATGAGTTTTTTCCACACCCTTTTAATGCCTTGTCCCAAGAGGCACATGCATTGTGTCCATAATGCACTGGGTCCACCCTGGCCATTTTCCACACCTTTCCACGCCCTTTTAATGTCTTGTCTCAAAATACAAATGCATCTTTTCCAATGCACAACTTTTCCACACATTTTTAATGTATTGTCTTAACAAGAGCATAAATTGTTCCCAACACACCAGTTTTTATCTTTATATGTATATCATCCTCTAATGACTTAACAATAATTTAACACAGTCTTATAATACCAATTAAAATAAAATTTATTAATAAAATCACAATTATTAAATAAAAAAAATTATAAATATTACTTCAACAAATCAATAATAAATATAAATTATAAATAAGTTAGTAATTAACATAAATTATAACCCAAAAAATGGAAATAGCACAAAATAATCATAGAAATAACCAAGAGTAATATTATAAAGGAATTGCAACTACCTAGATTTTAAAAAGAGAGAAGAGAGAATGCAATTGAACTTCATGTTGTAAGTTTATCCTTAATCACATTTATCACCCAGCCAGGTTTCAATAGCAATAATATTTGACTTTGGGTGAGGCTTAGTACACATTTTGATCATGGTCAATTTTTTTTTTTTTTTTTTTCTTTTTATCAATATATTTTCAGATCTAATTGTGAATGGAGTTGTTTTTAGTGTGGATTTTTGGAGTTTTCGTTGTTGGAATCTGTGAAAAAATTTGAGATAAAATCTTGATTTGTGTTATTTAAATTAGTTTTTTGACTATATAGATTCAGCACCCTAAAAAATCTCTAGAGCACTTTTGTTGTGCAAGATCAAACTTCTGTTTTCAATAAATTTCTGCTAAATTTTAGAGATATTTGACAAAAACAATCTACCAAAAATACCTTAAGACTACTCAAATATAAATATTTCAAGGAGAATCATCAGCTCCCGACACACATTTCGTGGTCGAAGCTGACAAGGAGAGTCAACGGCTCCGAACATGTTTACTGGGATGTTACCGATTCGGCTCCTATTACCGATACTCGCAGGGGTTGACCAGCAACAAATTGGGCGGCTGTGCCATTATCTAATAATAATAAAAAATAATGCTGACCAGTAAATGCAGCACCTTCCAAACTGCCGTTATAATAAGAGCATACACTACACAGTTATAATAAGAGCATACACTACACAATTTCTGCTCAGAATAGTTTTTAGATTTCTTGGAGATAGTTTGTTCATAAGACAATCAACATTTTGTCATGGCTAGAGCTCCTAGACAAAGCACTGCAAAGGTGGAGTACAACTCTTCAGTGGATGGTGCATGATATGCCGTATTGCTTGACTATAGCCGGCCCAGAGCACGCGCTGCCTACTTTAACATACGCTACACAGGTGTGCTTCCAAGAGGGGAGGTGGAAGTGGTAGACTTAAAAGACAGCAGCAAAGTAGAGGAGGTGACAAGAAACTTTCGGCCTCTGTCCCGGCAATTACAGGATCGTGAGTGCTACATGGTGAACTGGGGGATGCTAATATGTGTATTGTACGGACGCCATGAGATCTGCGATATTACGACGCCATTGTCACACAGGTCAAAATTACTTTGATTCAAGCATAAAATCAATTTCATATAGCGTTTAATCCATTGAACTTGAGTGCTAGGTCGAATTCCTTAAATTATTTCTTTCAACCTCTGTCAAGCGGTCATGTTGCTTAGATCTTATATTGTTCACGAACAACTATTAATATATAATTAAAAGTAGTACCTATTTATTGTTTTAATAAAATATTTTGATATTAGTGTGCTTCTGCATCAGCATATTACGAAGGTAGTTCATCATGTGCTAGTAACAAAGTATATTATCTGATGGGAGGTTCGTTGGCGTCCGCACATAAAGGATGACAAATGTGTTTGCGATTTCGAGGTTTCATGGGAAGATGGTCCAGGTGTAGCAGCAAATGAAATCACAATTCTTACTGTTAAACGTATCTGTCTACTAATACGACGAAGCGTTGATTGTCAGGAGTACAGTTTCTTCAGAGTTTCCTGGATTTGTAGAGAGCTGAGAAAGGAACGTTTTGATTTGTTCAGATCTCTAATGACCTCAAATGTTTTGTTACATGCGATAATTAGCTGGTTGCATAAAAACTCTGTATTATTGGGTTAAAATTCCATTTGTTTTTCAGAATAATGTTTAATTAATAAAATATTATTTGAGAATTAAATATTATTTAAAATTTTAACAATTTTTGCGTATTTTATAGTCTAGTATGACTTTTATGTGTAAATACTTCCGAAGTCAAAATAAAAACTTTTATATATATATATATATATATATATATATATATATATAGGCTTTAAAAATAACTTACATAACCATATAAATAAACAATTAAAAACAATTTTAAAAAATAAGAGTTTTTAGAATAATCAAAAAATAGATATGGTAAATAAATAAAAATATAAATAAACCAAAGATATGGTAAATAAGGAAAACCTGTTTTTATAATTACTCGGAAGGCATAGTAAATAAATATGAATATAAATAAACTAGAGATATGGTAAATAAATAAAACCTTTTTTTATATTTACTCCATAAAACTCTTCATATTTACAAAAACTCAAAAAGAACTTTTATATAGGTGAAACTTGTGAGCCAAATGTCATGGGACAAATTATTATTAATACCATGGGCTAAATACCATATTTATAAAATAGGTATAAAAAGTTAAGGTAAATAAGTAAAAATATATCAAATAAGAGTAGAAATCAACATTTAATTATATTTGAAGCCTATGGACCAAATACCATGGGCCAAATTATTAATAATACCATGCAAAAAAAAAATTATTAACCCTAACATTAACATTAAAATATTAATATTATTATTATTATTACTAAATCTAATATTGATATTAATATATTATAATATTAAAATTATTAAATTTAATAAATTTATATTAATATTAAATTTGTTATATATATATATATATATAAACTCTAGATATATATGAGAGGGAAGAAAAGAGACATACCATAGAGGTGGAGAAATAGAGGGAGTGACAAGGGAGAGATTGAGATAATCTAAAGGAAAGGGGAGAGAAGGAATAAAGAGAGACATAGGGATAGGAGTGAGAGAGATAGAGAAGGGTAAGAGAGGGAGGGTGAGACATAAATATGGAGGTGGGAGAGAGAGAGGAGAGAGGGAGAAGGAGAAGGAGAAAGGATTGGAGGGTAGAGAGAGAGAGAGAGAGGGACGTAGGAGAGAAAGGAAAAGAGATGAAGGATGAGAGAGAGAGAGGGAGGGATAGACAGACAGAGTTGGAGGGGGAGAGAAGAAGAAAAACATAGAGAGTGAGAAGTGGAGAGAGAGGGAGTGACAAGGGACAGATGGAGAGAGAGTGTTTATGTTTAGGGGTGAGATAAAGAGACATAGAAGGAGTGATGGAGACTATTAGGGAGAGAAGGAGAGAGAATAAGAAAGGGAGGGATATAGTAACATAGTTGGGGAGAGAGATAGAGTGATAGGGGAAGAGAGAGGATTTTAGGGTAGAGAGAGAGAGAGAGAGAAAGAGAGAGGCGATGATAAAGGAAGGGGGGCGATAAAGAGAGCGAGAGGATGGACGGGAGAGAGTTATTGAGAGAGAGGAGGAGAGTGACAGGGAATATAAGGGATTGTAGGGGAAATATATATATATATATATATATATATATATATATATATATAGAGAGAGAGAGAGACAGAGAGACAGAGAGAGTGATGGGGGAAGAGAGAGATAGGTAGGAGAGAAAGGGAGAGAGAGGAAGGAGAAGAGAGGGGACTTAAGAGAGAGGAGGTGAGAGGGAGGGATAGAGAGATCGAGTTGAATGGGGAGAGATAGAGGGATAGACAGATGGAGTTTGGTGGGGAGAGAGGGATGGATAGAGAGATGGATTTCGATGGGGAGAGGGGGAGGGAAGAAGAAATAAATAGAGAGTAATAAGTGGAGAGAGTGAGGGACTGACAAGGGAGATATGGAGAGAGAGAGAGTGTATGCTTGGGGTGAGATAAAGAGAAAAAGAAGAGGAGATATAGAGAATGGGCGAGAGAAGGAGCGAGAGAGGCATATAGTGGAAATGTTATAATGTGAATATATATATAGAGATATAGGTGGGAGATACATGAAGAGAAAGAGTGGAGAGATATAGGGAAAGAGAGATGGACATGGAGGGGGAGAGAGATGGATTTATTTCAATGTAGATGATTTCTAATTATATTTTATTAGTTGCACTAAATGAATTTATTTTAGTGTATGTGGTGATTTCTAATCCTATTTGATTGCTTGCACTAAATGCATTGATTTTAGTGTAGATGGTGATTTTTAATATTATTTTATTGCTTGTACAAGAGGAATTTTTTTCAATATAAATGATTTCTAATCCTATTTGATTGCTTGCACTAAATGCATTGATTTCACTGTATATTTTGATTTATAATCCTATTTGATTGCTTGCACTAGAGGCATTGATTTTAGTATATATGTTGGTTTCTAATCCTATTTTCGTACTTGCACTTAAAAACTCAAAAAGAAGTTTCATTTAGGTGAAACCTATGAGCCAAATACAATGGGAAAAATTATTATTAATACCATGGGCCAAATACCATATTTATAAAAGAGGTATAAAAAGTTAAGGTAGATAAGTAAAAATATATCAAATAGGAGTAGAAATCAACATTTAATTATATTTTAAGCCTATGAAAAAATTCCATGGATGAAATAAATAATAATACCATGCAAAAAAAATTATTATTAACCGTAACATTAATATTAAAATTATTATTATTGTTAATATTATTTATTGATATTAATATATTATAATATAACAACTTTATATTAATATTAAATTTGTTATATATATATATATAAACTCTACATATATATGAGAGGGAGGAACAAAGACATATAATAGAGGTAGAGAAATAGAGGGAGTGACAAGGGAGAGATTGAGATATTCTAAAGGACAGGGGAGAGAAGGAATGGAGAAAGAGATAGGGAGAGGAGTGAGAGAGGTAGAGAAGGGTAAGAGAGGGAGATGGAGACATAAAGATGGAGGTGGGAGATAGAGAGAAGGAGAGAGGGAGAAGGAGAAGGAAAAAGGATTGGAGGGTAGAGAGAAAGAAAGAGAGAGAAAGAGAGAGAGAGAGAGAGAGGGGAAGAGAGAGGAAGGTAGGAGAGAGAGGGAGAGAGAGGTAGGATGAGAGGAGGACAGAGGGAGGGATAGAGTGACAGAGTTGGAGGTGGAGAGAAGAAGAAACACATAGAGAGTGAGAAGTGGAGAGAGAGGGAGTGAAAAGGGACAGATGAAGAGAGAGTGTGTATGTTTAGGGGTGACATAAAGAGACATAGAAGGAGTGATGGAGACAAGGTTGGAGAGAAGGAGAGAGAAGAAGAAAGGAAGGGATATAGTAACATAGTTGGAGAGAGAGAGATAGAGGGATGGGGGAAGAGAGAGGATTTTAGGGTAGAGAGAAAGAGAGAGAGAGAAGCAGAGAGGTGAAGATAAAGGAAGGGAGGCGATAAAGGGAGAGAGAGGAAGGATGAGAGAGAGTTCTTGAGAGAGAGGAAGAGTGCGATGGGGAATATAGAGGATTGTATGGGAAAGAGAGAGTGTGACAACTGCATTTACTGTTAACTAGTTGATTAACTAGTTAAATGTCTTTTATTATTTTTTAAGGAAAAAGACTGAGACAATGATTATTTTGTTGGAAAAGTTATTTTCCTTTTTAAATTGTGAATAATAATAATTAGTTAAGGAAAGTAAAAGTTAAAAGGTTGTTGGTAAATGTTTCTAAGAACTGAAAGGTGGTTGGACAATTTGAACAGTTACATGCCTCTCTGGTCTCAGTGAGGAGTGGGGGTTCTGTTCATGGGCTAAGGAAGAGTGAGGATTTCCTATGTTGGTAGAGACCAGTGGAAAAACACTTTGAAATTCCTGAAATTTTCTCGCACTGACTGGACTTGGAGTCTTGAGGTCACAACATAAAATCTACTATCAACCTGTACCTCTTCAGGTGGAGCATAGGGGAAAGAGGAGGACATAATCGCCTCTCTTGAAGGTTGGGTGGACACCAACAGCTAGATACATTTTTTTTACATATAAGTGATTACTGTTTTAGAATCTAAATTAGACAGGAAGGTTATTTTTAAGTTAAATTTGTTCAGTCAGTTGCTGTTTAAATTCTTGGAAGAAATCTGCTAATGAATTGAACATTTATTTATAATGGTATAGTGACAAGCTATTAATATAAACTGCTCGTTAAAATTTGATTAACTACATGAGAATTTCTTAAGGGATATTGAAGTACTCTGTATACATTTATTTTTTATTAAATTATGTAAAATATGTGATTTTTTTTCTGTAGGGTTATGGAAGTACCCATGATACATTCATTTTGTTAAAAAAATAAGAAATTAGTATTATCTGTAAGTTACTTGAAAATTATAGTGGATAAAATTCTCGAAATAAAAATTAGAAACAAAAAAAAAAGAGATTTGCTGGGAAATGAAAACAAATAGATTTTTCCGGAATGAAAATTATCTAAACATCTAGTGTAGAGAGATAGAGCTTTCGGTTCTGGGCGTGGGGATTAAAACCCAATCCAATACTCCTTGCCTCATATATTTAACTATACACGAAAAGATCTGTAGGTGGTCCGAACACCATTAAATGCCACCTCTACAGTGTTGGGGGTTTGGTGAGGCACACTATTATAAAAAATTCCCACAACGAGCAAGAAATGAAACCGTTGCAAACTTGTAAGAAGGTTCCATAGTAGGCAATGTGGCACGAAACATTCCTCATATCAACGTGGCATTGGAGGATCGCCAGGCAGATTATCAGCTAACGATGATTGAGTAGGAAGGTAAATTACTGTCTCAATATGTTTCTATTTTGGTAGACCCAGGTGCAAGTCTAAGTTCTGTTAGTGCCAAAATAGTGGAAATGTGTAAATTGAAAGAACAGAAATTCAAAAATGTGTGGCTAGTATAGCTAGCCACAGGAGTAAAAATAAAGGTAACTTCCAAGATTCCAAACTGTATATTAGAAATTTCAGAACAATAGTTGAATGTGGACTTGAGCATACTACAATTAGGGTCCTATGATGTTTTTTCAGGTATGGATTGGCTATAAAAACATCAGAACTTAGTGGATTGCAAGGGAAATATCATCTATTATATAATGCAAGATGGAACATGCAAGGAGATTCAGGGAATCAAGAAGCCACTAAAGTTATGTCCAATTACAACATCCCAAATGAATAAATGTATAATAAAGGGATGCCAGATATATGCCATTCAGGTGGGATATGCTAATTCCAAGGAAAAATCACGTAAGATGGAAAACGTACATGTGGTACAAGATTTCATCGGTGTTTTTCCAGAAAATATTCCTGGATTACCACCAAGACAAGACATCGATTTTACCATTGAATTAATGCTAGGAGAATCACCTGTGTCAAGGGCTCCTTACAGAATGAGGGTTCTGGAATTAACTGAGTTAAAAATGAAGTTACAAGAACTGCTGTACAAAGGTTATATTCATCCAAGTGTGTCCCCATTGGGAGCACTAGTGTTGTTCGTGAAGAAGAGAATGGAACAATGCGAATGTGCATGAATTATAGGCAGCTTAACAAGTTAACGGTTAAAAAAAAAAATCCCTTACCAAGGATTGACTATTTTTTTGATCAAGTGAAGGGGGCCATAGTCTTTTCAAAAATAGATTTAAGATCTGGATATCACCATATCTGAATCAAAGATGAAGTCATTTGCATGATTTCCTTCCATACCAGCTACGGGCATTATGAATTTGTGGTGTTACCTTTTGGGTTGACAAATGCACCAACAACCTTTATGAGGTTAACGCATGTAATCTTTCATCCTTTCCTAGATAATTTTGTACTTATATTTATAGATGATATTTTAATCTATTCTAAAAACCACAAAGAACATAGAGAGAATTTAAGGATTGTGCTGGAAATGCTAAGAAAACACGAGTTGTATGCTAAGTTCAGCAAAAGTGATTTCTTTATAACAGAAATCTAGTACTTAGGCCATGTCATTTCAGTAGAGGGGATTGCTATGGATCCATAGAAAATCAAGACAATTATGGAATGGTGAGTACCCCAGAATGTTGCAGACATTTCATCATTTACGAGATTAGCTGGGTACTATCAGAGATTTATTAAGGGATTTTCCATAATTGATTTTTCCATTACCTCTTTATAGAGAAAAGGAAAAGTTTTCAAGTGGACTTTTGAGTGTGAGAACAGTTTTGAAAAGTTGAGACAAATTTTGACCACTGTACCACTATTCAGTGTAGCTAACCCCAACAAAGAATTTGAAGTCTGTATAGACACAAGTAAAGAAGTTTTTTGGGCAGTTTTATCTCAAGAAGGAAAAGTAGTGACTTATGAGTCAAGGAAGTTGATGGAACATGAGCAAAGATATTCAACCTATGATTTGGAATTAACAGTAGTAGTACATGCACTATGGGTATGGAGAAACTACTTGCTGGGTAGAAATTTTGTGCTAAAAACAGATCATAGCATCTTGAATATTTATTTCAAGAAAAATAATTTAAACTCTAGATAGGAAATATGGAATGCCTTTATAAGTGAGTTTGATATCAACATCCAGCATGTGAAAGGTAAGGAAAATCAGGTAGTTGATGCTTTAAGCAGAAAACTGCATTGTGTTTATGAGCTATATTACAATCAGCTTGAAAGTAAATTCTTAGATCAAGTAAAAGAAGAAGCACAAAAATATCTGGAATATCAGTTCCTATGGCAGAAAATGAAAGAGACTAGAAATCAAGGAAGTACTTCTGAACATGGAGTTAACCAAAAACAAATGCTAACTTTTAGAGGAAAGGTGTATGTACCAAACCGTGTGGACCTACAAGAGCTCATTATGGATTAATACCATAGAAGTAATTATGCGGGTCACCCAGGATACCAGAAAATGTTAAAAGCTATTAGGAAAGTGTATTTCTATCCTGGTATGCATAAAATAATTTTTGAATATCTAAATAAATTTTTGGAGTGTTAGCAAGTGAAGGTGGAGCATCGAGATCCCACGGGATTGTTGCATCCCATACCGGTACCTGAATGGAAGTGGGAGGCCATCTCCCTGGATTTCATTACAGGTTTACCGTGAATGAAAAAGAAAAATGACTCCATCATGGTAGTAGAGGATAGATTAAGTAAATATGCACATTTTATACAGGTGTAGTCTACTTACAAAACTGTACAAATAGTAGGCATCTTCATGAGAGAAATTCTCAGGTTGCATGGTATTCTAAAGACAGTTATCTTAGACAGGGATGTTAAGTTTACATCATCATTTTGGAAGACTCTGTTTACATGTCTGAGGACATAGATAAAATTTAGTATAGCTTATCATCCCTAGACAGATGGTCAAATAGAGCGGGTAAACCAATTTTTGGAAGACATGTTACGCAGGTATGTGATGCAACAACCAACTAAATGGGAAAATTACTTTCATCTGGTTGAATTTTCCTATAACAATGGATATCAGGAGTCCCTTAAGATGATTCCTTTTGAAGCCCTATATGGGAGGAAGTGTCGCACACCCATAAATTAGAACAGCCCCAAAACAAAATTAATATTGGGACCATAAATGCTCGTTGAAATGGAATCAGAAGTAAAGAAGATAATACAAAATTTTAAGGCTGCATAATATCAACATAATATCTATGCAGATAAGAAGAGGACTTATCAGGAATTTGAAGTCTGAGACCATGTGTATGTGTGGATTAAACCCAAGAGGAGTACCTTGCGGTGGACCTCTTGTGCCATGTTGGCTCTCAAGTTATGTGGACCCTTCCAAATTTTGGAATGGGTAGGACTCGTGGCCTATCGGCTAGCTTTACCCATTCACATCTAGGTATACAATGTGTTTCATGTGTCCCTGTTGAAGCGTTATGTGCATGATTCGAAGCACGTAACTCATTGGAAGATATTCAGGTAGAGCTGAATGACAAGTTTCTGGTCGAGCCACAACAGATAATTGACGAGAGAGAAATTATGCTTCGAAAGTGAGTCATCACCCAGGTTAAAGTGTAGTGGAATCACTTTGGCCCAGATGAGGCTACTATAATATCTAGTTATCACCTAGGTTAAGAAAATTTGATCCTTTCTCTCAATAATATCTAGCGGGTGGATGACGATGAAAAATACAAGTTTAGGGTTTCTCCCATATAAAGTTAAACATTTTAGTCTATATAACGTTAAACATTTTAGTCTAAATTGGAAATTATTTTTTGTAACTCTTTGAAAAAATAATTGAACAATTCTTGTATCACATAATATTATGTGAATCTAAATACAACATTCTTCACAATTTGAGCATATGTATGATAATATACCAAGTACATTATAAGACAATGTGTTTCTCAATCCAAAAGTCTATATTTAAAAACCCACATAAGTTTTCCCAAAGCTAGCCAAATTTAGTGTCATATTCCACCAAAAAAACTGATGAGAATCCATATTTAGTGTCATATTCCACAATTAATGAGAACCCATGAGGAGTTCACCTAGAGGATCCTAACCTATGCATTTAATGTTAGAGTTTGTAAGAGAATTTTAAAAATAAGGCACTACATTGAAATGGTTCTTTGATTTTTTATTATTTTTTATTATTATTAATTGTAATTTAAAAGAAAAAATGTTTTTTTTAATGTGTCAATTAATCTTGATGTCTTTTTTTTTTTAAATAATGCCATGATTTTCTATATTTCTTTTAATTTTATTTACAGAAAATCTTACCCAACTCTAGTGAATATATAACCCGAACAACTATATTTATTATTTCTAATATTTTTATAGTAATTTACTTTCTTTCTGAAATTGGGTATGAGAATTATCAAAATCAGAGTTGATGGATACGAGTACTAATACAAATTTTAAAATTCCATATATTCAGCTGCATTTTCTCGTATGCATTTGAGTCTAGTAGCCCCTCAAAATTGCATGCATTTCTTAATAGCTATTTTGAAAGTCGAAATATGTAGCTTCATTTTTTAGCATGCATTTGAGGTGTAGGCTCTCACAATTGTGTGTCTTGCTTAGCTAGGATTATGGGTTTTAGGTGGAAAACTCATATCAAAATGTGTATATTTTGGATAATAATTTATCTTTTAAAATATCCTATTTCTTTCAAAAGTGATTAAATACTAATAATTTCTATTTTTATTTTTAAATTTATAAGTAACAACAATAATAATAAAAAATATTGGAAAGAAATAAATAAAAACTAATATATAAAACAATGAAAAATTATAAACTAATTTCTTATTATTTGGTATTTATTAAGTAACTAAAAAATTTGAATAAATAAATGAGATATTATATATTTATAAAAAAAACAGACATATATTTTTACAAATGGTATTTATAAATATATTGCAATTATATATATATATATATATATATATATATATATATATATATATATATATTTATTTTTATACAATTTATCAATATAATATAATTTTATTTTTGTTTTTTTTAAATATATATAATTTTTTAGAGAAGAATAAAAATTTAGAAGACATTATCAGGTTGAAAGTTGAATTTGAAGAAGCAAAGCACGTGGAAGACATTTTTATGTAGCAAATCGAAGAGAAAAGAGAGGAGTTTGAAATTTTGGAAGAAGATGTGATAAGTCTGAACAAGAGATTAGAGAATCCAAAAACTGAATTAAACATGAATATTCAATAGAAAAAAGTTTTTGAACAACTCAATGTGATATTAAGTGCTCCAAGGTCTCCACTCATAAACATTGGGTTATGTTATGAAGGCGAGTCCATTGAATATAAGGCAGAGCATAAAAGGGAAATCACTTTTGTAAAAGATGTCATGGGAGACAATGAGAGTTCTGATCAGTCTGAGAACAAAAATATGAGCAACACTTCAACATGAAATGAATAGCTACAAAGAAACACTACCAGAAATTTCTAGGAGATAAAAGGAATGGACAATAAAACAACAAACTATGCGAGATCATGCTTCTTCAAGAGACATGATTATCAAATTTTTGGATGGTTATATCCCCAAATGACATCCACTACCAAAATACATATATTTTTTCTATGCATATTGTTACTACTGTAAAAATAGATTATGTAAGAAGAATTGATTTGGGAAATTATACAAAAAGTAAGGATAATAATGGATTCACATATACAAAAAAGAAAAATTAATCTAGAGATAAAAATGCATATGCTCCTCTCCTTGATATCACCCAGTGCTTCTAAGGACAATATATTTTCATCTCAGAATAATTATAGAACAGATGGATGCATGCCATGGAGAAAGAAGAAGGAAGAAAATAACTTTGATAAGTGTGAGATAGTTCTATTTGTTCAATATCAAAATAGTAAATGGTATGTGGATAGTGGCTGCTCTAGACATATGGCGAGAGATAAAAGAAATTTTGTCTCTCTGGATGAAAATAAAATTGGAAATGTCACATTTGGCAATGATGAAGAAAGAAAAATTAGAGGCAAAGATACAGTTAGTTTGAATAATGGAAGAGGAAAGGCTCACAATGTATTATTTGTAGATGGTCAAAAATATAATTTGTTGACAGTAAGTCACTTGTGTGACAAAGGTTATGAGGTTCTATTTAGAGTTCAAGACTATGAAATTAGGTCAAAATCTATATGAAAGACTCTAGCTAAAGGATTTTGAACGTAGAATAATCTATATATCTTGAAGGAAGAGAGTGAGGAATGCTCCATTCGCAAACAATATGAATTTTGGCTATGGCATAGGAGATTGGGGCATCTCAACTTTGATGATATCATCAAACTTAGCAAGAAGAGAGAAGTTATATATCTACCAACAATAAATAATACTCAAAACACTATATGTAAGTCATGTGAAATGGAATAACAAACTCAATCATCATTGAAAGTGAAAGATAAACAATCAAGTAGTAAGCCTTTGAAGCTAGTTCACATGGATTTGTGTGGGCCTTCTAAAATAAATGAACAAGGAGGAGAAAATTATTTGATGCTAATAATTGATGACTATTTGAGATTGACATGGGTCGCATTCCTCATAAATAAGTCAAAAGAATTTTAAAATTTTAAAATATTCAAGGCTCTGGTAGAAAACCAAATAGGATGTAAGATAAACTGCATAAGGTTAGAAAAAGGAGGTGAATTTACTTCTGATGAGTTTGCAGACCTATGTAACAAATTTTTCATAAAATGTCAGTATACTATTGTAGACATACTGCAATAGAATGGAGTTATAGAGAGAGAAAATATATTTTTTTAGAAAATGGCCAGAACCATGATGCAAGAAAGAAGCATTCCTCAAACCTATTGGGAAGAAGCGGTGCATACAAAAAAACATATTCTCAATAAGACACGTCTCATACCAAACTGTGATAGGACACCATATGAAGTGCGACACGAGAAACCAACGTGAATCAAGCATTTTAAAGTATTTGGGAGTAAATGGTATATAAAAAATAATGATGAAAAGATAGGAAAGTTTGATGCTCAAGCTTATCAAGGTATATTTTTGGGATATTCATCGAAAATTAATGGATATATGTGTTATAATAAGAGGTTGTGTAAGATTTTAGAATGAATAGATGTAAGGTTTGATGAAGAGCTATCTGATAGGAACAAAAGTATAGGTTTTATTAATCCTCTAGATCATCACCATTATGAAAATAAAGAGAATGAAGTGCAAGATGAAGTGTTAGAAGATATAGAGACTTGTTTGAAAGGACCCTCAAGACAAAATCAAAAGAATCATCCTGAAAATAAAATTATTGGAGATGAAAGTGAAGGAGTTCAAACAAGGAAGAAACTAGCAGAAAAACTTGAGTAAGTTTATATAGCTATGTTGTTACAGATAGAGCCAAAGAACTTTGATGAGGAAGTTAAAGAGCAATGTTGGGTAGATGTTATGAATGAGGAGTTAGATCAAATAAAAAAGAATAAGACTTGGGGAAAACCACCAAGACCTATCAGAAAAAAATATCATTAGGAAAAAACGGGTATTGAAGAACAAAATGAATGAACATGGTCATATTGTGAGAAACAAGGCCAAACTAGTATGCAACTGGTACTCACAAATAGAAGGCATTGATTATGAAGAAACCTTTTCACCAGTTGCGAGATTGGAGGCAATCATGATGTTTTTGGATTTTTATTGTTACAAGTATTTCAAAGTATACCAAATAGACGTGAAGATTACTTTTTTAAATGAAGAAATTGAGTAAGAGTTCTATATGGAACAACCTGAAGGATTTTTTTTATCTGATAAACCTAACTATGTATGCAAGTCAAAGACGACACTGTATGGTCTTAAAAAAGAACCATGAGCATGGTACTGTAGACTTGACAAGTACCTTCAAAAACAGGGTTTCAAGGGAGGAGGATTTGATAGTAATCTATATGTAAAGGTTAATGGAGATTAGTTACTAATTGTGGTTGTGTATGTGGATGATATAATATTTGAATCAACATATATCATCTAGTAAAAGGGTTTGCTAAGGAGATGAATTATGAGTTTGAGATGTCAACGATTGGGGAAGTTACCTTCTACTTATGGCTTCAAATCCTACAGAAGGTTGGAGGAAAATTCATTTCTCAAGAGAAATACCTAAGAGATATGATAATTTTTTTCCAAATGGAAGACTGTAAACATGTCTCAACACCCATCACTATTGTATGCAAGATATGTGCATATGATGAATCGCCTCATGTGGATCAAAAGATTTACAGATCAATGATAGGGAGTTTTTTATAGCTAACAACTTTTATATCAGATATAATATTGGCAAACAGATTAGTAGTAAGATA
Source organism: Pinus albicaulis (assembly GCA_034641835.2). Taxonomy (NCBI): domain Eukaryota; kingdom Viridiplantae; phylum Streptophyta; class Pinopsida; order Pinales; family Pinaceae; genus Pinus; species Pinus albicaulis. The sequence continues at coordinate 137,100 of JAXQQM020079585.1, read as the reverse complement.
TCAATCAACACCTAACCAAAGTCATCTGTTAGAAAAAAATGGGAAATTTAGATACTTGAAAGGAACTATAAGATATGGCCTATGTAATCCAAAATGGATAGACTTTACATTGGCAACATACACAAATGCGAATTCTGTGGATAACATAAAAAGTACAAGTGGAGGTGCATTATACCAAGGAGAGTATTTGGTGGCATGGTTAAGAAAGAAACAATCATCAATTTCTCTATCTACAACAAAAGTTGAATACATAGAAGTTGCATCTTATTGAACAAAAGTTTTGTGGATGAAGAAGAGACTTTAGGATATGAAGGTAAATTTTAGTGAGCCTATATCTACCAAATGAGACAATACATGTGCAATAATAATTTCAAAAAATATTGTGCTTCATTCAAAGATGAAACATATACCTATAAAGTTCCACTTTCTTAGAGAACAAGTGGTTGAGAAGATAGTGAAGATAGAGTACATACCCTCAAAAGAAAAAATAGTAGACATATTTACAAATCTTGTTTCTAGAGAACCATATGAGTATCTGAGAGACATGCTATGGATAATTAATACGAGTACTTCTCACAAATGTGACTTCAAAAGGATAATCTAAAACTTGAAACTGAATGCACCATCTAAGGGGCAGACTACAAGAGCATGAAGAAATAAAGAACAGGAACCAGAGGAATATGATTTTGTCAAGAATTGGAAGCCGCTAAGAAGAAGAAAGAACAAAGGCACCATCAAATTGTGAAATCAAGTCATCTTCTTCATGAAGAAGCAACATCAATGAGGTGCACCATTCAAAACTTTACTCTTTAATGAAAATTTCTTAACCAATTTACACATGTATATATCATGTATATAAGCGTGTATATAAATTTTTTCAAATGAACATTTGCATATATAGACAAATAATGTTGGCATCATCAAAATTTTCTCAAAACTCTTCATCTTCTAAATGTTTGTGAAGAATGCATCAATTTAAATCATGATGACCCCTATATTTAACTGTCATTCTATCTATGAAATAAGAAAAATATGAGCTCTATAATTATATGAAAGAAAAATCATTTTCATCACATATTAAGGAAAAAATTATACATATATATGTTTGGTTACTAATATCCCTCATCATGAAGCATCATGAGGTCATCCTTTGAACCATATTACTTGCAAATTCTATCAAAAAAGGCTTAGCACATAAAATCATTATCAAGTTCAAATTTCTACAAAGAATAATTTCATGAATCATAAGATTATAATCAAGTATGCTAGTGAAAAAATTTATGAATATGGGCCATAATGTGATTAAGATACACTGCAATATTTCAATGGATCACTAGGATATTGTTAAATCTATCAAGAAATGCATTTTAAGCACAAAGATGGAGATATCATCAAAAGAGGAAATCTATGGAAGTTCTTCAACAATATGGTTGAACTAAATACTTTTTTTTTAGAACAAATGACAATCCACATGCTCATAGAGACATGACAGTAGAATAAACTCACCAAGATCTCATCTCTTTATTCAATCAAATCAACAGTTTCTTGACATGAGTCTAAGATCAAAATGATTAATCCTTTGAATACCGAAAAGTAAATAACATTAAATGCATGCAAAGGCCATTCTCAAAACATCTGAAGGAAAATTCTTTTTGGCACAATATTCTCTGTAGATCCTTGAAGAAAATGATTAAAATTAATGTAAGTAATAATTAATAAACCTAGTTCTGAAAATACAAACACTAAAAGAAAAATTAAAAGCATTTTCCTAAGGATGTGAAGAGCCAAATGCATGATTGGACATTCTTTTGGTGCATTTGATACATTTTTCCACAAAAGAATTTGGAGGAATTCTACAACCCTGAACAATGCAAAAGAAACATTGTTGACATATATTTCAGTTCAATCTCTGTGAATGCAATCAGATAACCTTAGGGATGGCTGGAAAATCAAAATTCTCTCTCTATATATGAGGGAAACAAGAATGATGTTTTCATAGCAGGAAGAGACTTGAGAAGTTTAGAAAATGCATACCTCTATGACTAAGAAAATGCATAGATGAGTTCAAATGGTAATGCATGAAAATGAAATTATTATCGAACAAAAGTGACAGTAATGACAGATTGGTATGTTGCAGTGGAAAGATAGGGACAGTTGAATCTAACACATGAGCATGAGGAGGAAGAAAATTCATTCATTTCACCAGCGTATATGATCTATTGAACATTATAGGTTTTATTATACAATTGAATGGAGAATTCATTTCACCAGCGTATATGATCTATTGAACATTATAGGTTTTATTATACAATTGAATGGAGAATTAATTTCACTATGGATATTAACACGAACATTCATATCAACCGGCGTAAATAAATACTCCACTGAATGAAGCAATACCGAGTGAAGTATGATGCATATTCCATTCAAAAAAACAAGTGTTATCGGTGTGCACATGCTATATTCATATGTTGGAAAATGCAGCGAAAAAATGGTTGGTCAGAAAGAATTATTTTTTTAACATGTGTTCTTTATTTCACGCCCACCATGGAGGCATCCAATGCATTGTCAAAGTGCTGGAAACAAGCATTAATAATGGTTATTTCTCCAAACACTTACTTTGAAGTGCTTCTGAGGATTAGGGTTTTGCGCCATAGTGTTTGGAATAGCGTTCAATACTCTATAGTTATTACGTAAATAATATATTTATCAGTACTCATAAAGTGTTCATACATCGTTGAGCTTGAAACAATGTTAATACATCAACTTGAAACAATGTTAACACACTCCTGAAAATTCATCAAATGCTTTCGTACAAAATGTGTTAAGTGATATAACATTGATACAACATTTATACAATGTTTATATATTGCATTCAAAGAAGAATTTTTATCATAAGTTGAATGGAGGGATTTTATTATAAGTTGAAGGATGGCTCTATGCAGCGTTTTATACTGCGTTGATTGCAACATTTCATCACAGGTTGGGTTTGGTACATGTTCACTGTAGCATGGAAGCTATGGTGAGAGAATAAAACCTCTTAACATCCATTTCAACCTCATATTATTTCATCATAGGCCGTTTGGCATCATCTTCACCTTTCATCAATCATTCATTAGATATCATTTATGTTGCATACTATTGCTTCTAGGTTGGATATTTCATCCATATTATTTGTGCTTGCATATACACATTGATTGAATATAATATGGTGAACTGCAATATATATATATATATATTACCTTGGTTGTTGATATGCAGTAGTTTGTTTTTGGGAGATCATCGTTTCTACCAAACATTCAGTCACTAGTTAAGATTTCTTGACTATTTAGTTGATAATATGTAGGGATTTGATCATTGATCTAATATTTGAAAACTATTGTAGAGAGCGCTAGAGGCAATTACCTGCCCATGTGCAGTAAGCAAACACATCCAGTGGGAGATCAGATGCTTCAAACCTACATGAGATTTTTCCAACCCAAGGTGCCAAGATGAACTGGTGTATCTTCCTTATGAACTAGCTCTTAGTGGTGTGATAGGATGCCCACTCTACTAGTACTACCTTCAATTTTTGGGTATATATTATAGAGATGTAAGTTCTGTGAAATATCCTTCTAGATCAGTGCTACCTTCAAAATGCAGGAGCATATTTATGAGCAAAAGCAGCAAGGGTAAACCCAGAGGGGAAAGATCATATATAAGGAGTTTGAGTTTACTATAATGTAGCAGTGAAAATATCTCTTTTAATTTAGTAAAGTTGAAAAAATTGGAATCTGGATTCCTCGAAAATCATCCTCGTTCAATAGTTTGATGCTCTAGTAACTTTCCTCCCTTGTAAAATATAGAATTTTTTCTTTCCTTTCTTGAGAAGGTGATGAAATCAATGCCTATGGGGTGAGAAGAAGGGTTGAAGAATGATACTAAGTAAGGACTCACTTTCTTTTCCATCCTTTTTACAATCGATGCAAGCATTCCTTTGGAAATGATAAACCATGTAGGGTATATCATACCTGGGCTTTAGGGTCCAATCCAAGCGAATCAAATAACAAACAACAATATGTTTCATCATACAATGCATATTATGAGATTCCAAGCTTGTCATAATTGGTAGAAATCCATTGAATATGACAAAGTAAAACTCAATTGGTACATTGCTTCATTGAGAAAGCTTAGGTAGCCCGTCATTATTTGTTTTCAATTTTTATGTATGCAACATTGAAGAGAATTGACCTTAGATAGTGTTTACAGTGTTCATTTTTTTTCTTTCATATACATTGAGTTTAGGGTTTTATGAGCTAATTCATCAAATAGGTAGTTACCATGGTGTAATGTTGGTGTTAGTACTCGAAATATATATTGAAGGCATTCAGTAATATATTTCTTCCATGATATATTAGAAACTCGATATATATATTCATTAGCCCTATTGGAAAATTTCCTTATAATATTCACATATGTTTGAATACTATATACACACATATGGGATTTTTTCCATTTTGATGTTTATTAGGCCAAATCCCTTGTCACTGATGTCAAAGGGGGAGGTTAGTAGAGGAGAGAGAGGAGAGGACTAGTGTTTTCCATCAATCGTAAAGGGGGATTGTTCACATTGTTGTCATTGATGGAAAAGAGCCAACTAGGTGTGTTGCAGAGATGTAGGTGCAGGTGCACTTGGTACTAATGGCAAAGGAACAACAAAATAAAACAAAGATGTGAAGGAAAATGGGATGATTGATTAATGTCGATAAATGTTGTCAATGTAATTGCAAAGGCTGAAATAATGTGAAGTGTAAAGGATGAAAATTAAATGTGAAGGTTGAAACTGGTTAAAGTGGAACATAAAATATTAAAACAAAAGAAGAAAAATATATTCTTTCGTTGTACAAAAGAGTTTACATAATACAATTACGATATGTATCCTTGTTATCATTACTAATTGAGCGTTAGTAATTGAGCAATTTTATTTTAGCTCTGTTTTTCAAAAAAAAATTGAGAACTAAAAATGAAGAGACAAGCTTAAGAGTATTTTTTGGAAGTCCAAGAAACAATGCTTAATTTCATATTGTTGCAAAGAATACAAACAAAAAATATGGATTTCTTATAGAATATACAATGTGGAATGGAAACATTACTTTTTGAAAGTGAAGTAGTGTGCATAAGAAAGTTGATGAGGAACAACAGAAAAGGCACAAAGTGAAAAATGTGAAGCAATACAATAGTAGACTTGACAACAAAATTATATATGAGGTAACCAAAATTTGTGACTTGATGTTGTGATTGAGAGATTCTTGTCCCTTTTTATGCTATAGATTAATAAAGAAGAGGTTGTAGTCTATTGAGGTAGGAGTCTCCTGTGGGTTGTAGCTTGCAGTAAACTTCTGGGAGTTGGAGCTTCCTTTAAGGTAGGAACCACTTGAAGGTTGGAGCTCACAAAAATCTAATGTAATAAGGAGTAGGTGAACCACTTGTAGGTTGGAGCTTACAGAAATATAATGAAATAAGGACTAGGTGTTTGCCTTCACACTTTTGTCCTAGAATTTGTGGTTTTCTCCCCTAGAGGTTTTCACATCACTGTCGGCCTAGAATTTATGGTTTTCTCCCCTAGGGGTTTCCACTTATATTTGGTGTCTTCATGTGTTGGTTCTTGATGTTGTGTGAATGTTCTTAAATTCTGGCTAAATAAATTTGCAATTTTCTCTCTCTCACACCTGCAAAAGGAATTTGATAATAATACAACAAGTACATAAATCATAAGTTGCATAAGAAGAAAAATAAATTTAAATTACTAATTCACATTAATTTGAGTAAGAGTGAATATTTTAAATTGCTAATTCACACCTTTTTGAGTAATTTCCAATCATAAATAACAACAATAACATGAACTAGAGTTCTATTTACAAAAACTTAATGCTTAAATATTTTGTTATTTATACATTTATTTAAAAAAATAAAACAACCATTCTTTATAAATATAAAGTGATAAAATATAAATTTATAAATATTATGAACAAAAATATAAGAAATCAAAGTTACTTCAAATATAGTTTTTATAATTTTATTTTTTAATTATATAAAAAATAAAGTAATTTAAATTATTATTATTTTATTTCTAATAAAAAAATATTTTAATAAATTATTAATTATATAAATAATGTTTTATCAAGTCAATAAGCATTCTTCTTATAATTTGCAAGATAGAATTTATGGTTTTAGTATCATATTTTAAATGAATTTAGAATATTTTCTTAAAATTTAAGATCAGTATTTAATAATTACTTTTTATAAATTGGAACATAGAATTTAAGGTAATAAAAAAAATAAAGTAATTTAAATTATTGTTATTGTATTTCTAATAAAAAAATATTTTAATAAATTATTAATTATATAAATAATGTTTTATCAAGTCAATAAGCATTCTTCTTATAGTTTGCAAGATAGAATTTATGGTTTTAGTATCATATTTTAAATGAATTTAGAATATTTTCTTAAAATTTAAGATCAGTATTTAATAATTACTTTTTATAAATTGGAACATAGAATTTAAGGTTTTAATGTATTTTTTAATTATGAATTTATAATATATATTTAAAATTTAAAAGTGATATTTAATTTATTGTATTTAGTTAAAATTTATATAAATTTGTAATTTGTTAAAATATAATTAAATTAATAAATAGTAGATACTTAAATTGTATAAATGGATAGTTAGCTTATGAGATTCAATGAGCTCTACAAATATGGTTTTTTTTCATGCTTTTTCTCCTTATACACATTTTCTATTATAAAAATATCCACTTTTCTAAACAATATTAATAGTGGTGTGAGTTGTATGTAATATAAAGATCATTAAATTTTGACTACTTCAAAATCTAACACACCATAGCACCAAATGTTGGCTAGCAACTCGAATATTGACCATTAATTTCTACACTTTGTCAAGGCACTTGTTTTTGTAGTAACTTCACTCAACAAATGCTTCTTCCGTGCCATTCCAATGCCTTATCCGAACACCTACATGCATTAGCTTCAATATAAGATTTTTCCAGACATTTTTAATGTTTTGTCTCCATAGACACATGCATCATCTACAATATTAATTTTCTCCATGCCTCTTTAATGTATTTTTTAACACTCACATTGTTTCTATACCTCTTTAATACCTTTCTTAACATGAGCATAAATTGTCTCAACACACATCCATTTTTTCTAGTCTTTGTATAGAAATAGCTTCTCCTTACAAATGGAACATGTTCCATCATCAGATTAGTTTGACATCACTCTACAATATTGATCAAAAGAAAAATTATGCATAAAATTACAATTATTAAATTAAAAAGTTATAAATATTTATTTATTAAAAATTTATAAAAATTTATTTAATAAAATAAAATTAATAATTAATATAAAGTATAATAAAAATAATATTTTGCAGAATATTTAAGCTATATAAGAAAAAAATATAATATGAATGAATTGCAAGGAGAAAATGAAAAATATTGTTATTTATTTTGATATTTAATGGTATTTATCTCCAAATAAAGTTTATTAAGAATATATTCAACAACTTGCCAATCAAATATATTAGACCTTAAATTTTATGATTTATCAAGACTCTTCCAGTAGTGTACTCCTTGAATAGGAAATCATAAATCATATACTGAATAAGTCTTTGAATAAAAAATCATAGTAAGCAATATACTAAGTAAAATTTGGAAAATTGTCCCAAAAATTTCACCACCAAAACTTACCATTTACCATTGAACCACGCTAAATTTTATCATTGATAATATGTATTACATGGCAAGAAGTTTTGACCATTCAACGCTAAATTTGGGTGGAGGTCATTGCAAACGCTGAGATCACTTTTAAATGTGACCAGATTTTCCTTTTCCCTTTACCAATATATTCTCCGACCTGGATTTCTAGAATATTTCAAGCAGAGGCAGCAGCTCCGGACACAGAGTTGGTGGTCGAGGCTGACAAGGGGAGTCAGTTCATACTCAATAACCGAACAAGGGCAGTCAATGTTTAGTGGGTTAATGTTACGGATTCCGCTTCTATTAACAGATCTCGAAGGTGTTCACCAGCCACAAATTTGGCGGATGTGCCATTGTAACACCTCCCAAACTGCCGTTGCGCTGTGATAATAAGAGGATACGCTACACAATCTCTTTGAAAAGATTCGGGAGTTCTACGAGATAGTTTGTTACGTTATATATTTAAACATCTTTAAAGTGATCAGGTTGCGTTAGATCATATATGGTTTATGAAGAGTTATTAAAATATATTTTAAAATAGTGTCTGTTTTTTTCTTTTTTCTTTTTATTTTTTTCTTTCCCCTAAAATGTTGCATCGGATATATATGGTTTATGAAGAATTATTAAAACATATTTAAAAACAGTGCATGATTTATTTATTTTTTTGGTTTTCCCTAAAATGCTTTCATATTAGTGTGCTTCAGCCTCAGCTTTTTACGAAGGTAGTTCATCATCCTCCAGTAAAAAGGTCCATTCTGATGGCAGGGTCATCCACTGCTATCCCCACATATTTGATAGGTTAATAAAAAAAAATAATAATATTGCAATAAATATTTGATAATTCATGTAATTATTAATTAAAATAATGATTATTCATATATATATATATATATAAATTAATAGAATATTAATTTAATTTGAATATATAAATAATGTTAACAAAAATTATAATTTTAATTCATTTCAAATATTATTTTTATAATTTTAATTTTTTAATAACATAGTAAATATTTTAAAATTTTAATTATTATTTTTAATTTTATGCTTTTAATAAATTATCCGTAATTATTTGTAATGTAATTATATAATTTTTTTTTTAATGTAGTAAGTAGAAATGGATTGACAAACCAATTAAGTTTTCAAGATTTTTTGGAAAGATGAATTTAGAATAATTTTTTAAATATAAATTTTGTGTTTAATTTATAATAATTATTTAAAAATTATATATTTTTTTATTTGTTAAAATAAAATAAAATATATAAATAGTGGATAGTTAAAATGTGTTGATCAACTGTGGATACTTAGTTTATAATAATTTATGGGTATTGATAGAAACATGAACATTTACAACTAGTAATTATGGTGAATGTTATTTGTTAGATTTCTACTATGATCCAAAAATTAACGTTAACTTTAAATATGAGCTTTTTCCTACTCGCATTTCTTATTACAAACAATATCCACCCGGCTAAACACTATTAATGTTCAGAAGAGTTGTATGTGATGTATAGGTGATTATGTCCATGAGGTCTTGGTTAAAGAGTGATGAGGTGATGAGGCTGGCTGTTCTGGCATAACACTCATCACCTTCCAAGGTGATGTATTTGAACATCTTGATCAAGATAGAGTAAAAAAAAAAAAATAAGAGAAAAAAGTGAAAAATAAAACGTACAACCAAGCTTACGAAAAAAAGAAAGCCATATAAGTGATTACACCCTAATTACGTCAAAAGCATGTGATATTAAAAGTTGAGTAGTAGCCTAACTATTGATTTTCCATACCTTCTTCCAGTTTGTTTTCTCCACACTTTTTGAATGCCTTCTCCCCACAAGAACAATACCTTGTGTCAACAACTACACTCATTGGCTCTACCATGGGCCTTTCTGCACCTTTTTAATTCCTCTTCTCAATGGGCCTCTCTGCACCTTTTTAATGCCTCTTTCAATGCATCTTTTTAACGCCTCTGACATGCACTGTCTCTGACTTGGAGTGGCTCCATCAAGGATTTTTTCCACACCTTTTTAATGCCTTGTCCCAACAAGCACATGCATTGTCTCCAACATGCACTAGTTCCACCCTTGACCTTTCTGACTTGGAGTGGCTCCATCATGGATTTTTTCCACACCTTTTTAATGCCTTGTCCCAACAAGCACATGCATTGTCTCCAACATGCACTAGTTCCACCCTTGACCTTTCGCACACTTTTCCACAAATCTTTAATGTCTTGTAGCCATAAACACATGCATATTTGCCAATACACGAGAACATACATTATCCCAGCACGCTTGTTGTTTTTACTGTACACCATCTTTCAATATCTTACCAATATAAATGGAACATATTCCATAATAATATTATTTGAACACCATTTTACAATACCAATTAAAATAAAATCCATTAATAAAACTAGAATGATTAAATAAAAAAATTATATATATTATTTCAGTGACTAAATAATTAAATAACAAAGAATAATAATATCAAAAAATTACAACTCAGAAAAAAAAGAGAAAATGCAATTGATCTCCACATTGTAAGTTTGTGAGCGGCTTGAGAATTATTATTTATTTTAATAGTTTATAGCATTTTTTAATCACCGAGAATGGTTTGAATAGCACTAATATTAGAGAATTCATTGTTCAATTTGGGTAGGATTAACATGGTCAAAGAAAATACTCAGCCAACATTTCGATCACAGTTGTGATCAGATTTTTCTTTCCGTTTACCACTATATTCTCAGATCTGAATGTCGAAAATATTTTACGGAGAGTCGCCGATTTCGTAGTGGAGGCTGACAAGGTGTCAGTCGATATTCAAAGACGGAACAAGGGCAACACTTGTTTGGTTGTTTAATGTTACCGATTCGGCTTCTATTTTCGATACTCGCAGATGTTGACCAGGCACGAATTGGGCGGCTGCAACGCTGTAAAATAATAAAAAATAATGCTAAGAGTAAATGCAGCGCCTTCCAAACTGCCCTTCCGCAGTTATATTAAGAGCATACATTACACAATTTCTTCTGAGAAAAGTTTTCAGATTTCTTGGAGATAGTTTGTTCATAAGACTATCAACATTTTGTATGGCTAGAGCTCCTAGAGAACGCACTGCAAAGGTGGAGTACAGATCTCCAGTGGATCGTGCATGGTATGCCGTATTGCTTGAGTATGGACGGCCCAGAGGACGCGCTGCCTACTTTAACATACGTTACACAGGTGTTCTTCCAAGAGGGGAGGTGGAAGTGGTAGACTTAAATGACAGCAGCAAAGTCCAGGAGGTGAAAAGAAACATTCGGCCGCTGTCCCAGCAATTGCAGGATCCCGAATGCTGGATGGTGAACCGGGGGATGCGAATATGTGCATCATACCGACGCCATGGGGATCTGCGATACTACGACGCCATTGTCACACAGGTCATAATGACTTTGATTCAACGATGAAACGAATTTCATGTAGCGTTTAATCCTTTGAACTTTAGTGCTAGGTCGATTTCCTTAAATTATTTCTTTCAACCTCTGTCAAGTGATCATGTTACCTTAGATCTTATATGTTTCATGAACAAATGTTAATATGTAATTAATACCAGTGTTTGATTTCCTTTTTTCCTAAAATATTTCGATATTAGTGTGCTTCTGCCTCAGCATATTAAGAACGTCGTTCATTATTTGCTAGTAACAAGCTATATTATCTGATGGCAGGTTCGTCGGCGTCCCCACAGAAAGGATTTAGAAGAGAAATGTGTTTGCGCTTTCGAGGTTTCATGGGAAGATGGTCCAGGTGCGGCGACAAATGAAATCACAACCCTTACTGTTGGGCGTATCTGTTTACTAACACAGGGAAGCTTTGATGATCACCCAGGAATACAGTTTCTTCAGAGTTTCCTCGGTTAGTAGAAAGCTGAGAAAGGAAGTGTTTTGTTAGGCTTCAGAGTTTTCTGGATCAGATCAGTAGAAAGCTGAGAAAGGAAGTGTTTTGTCAGGTCGTCTAAATAATAGGAAAGAGACAGACTGATTAGTAAAGTGATTTTGTATCTCAAACTTAGTTTTCATATTTTGTAATGGTTAGTATATGTTTTTGGACTTTTAACAATTTTATTGTGCATATGACATGGGTAAGTAAATTTGAGTTATGTAGTTTGATTTTATTTAAAAAAAATTTGAGTTACGTACTGTAATTTTATTTTAAATGATTTAGGTTAAGAGATTTTGATAATATGAAAATAGAATGACTAGCCTCTATTTTGTTAAATTGGGATGACTTCTGGTCTTAATTGTGCTACCGTTCTCCCATCCACCGAGTTAACAACTGTTTTTTAATGAATTGTTGACCAAAAAAATAAATATGTTTAATGTAAGGATATTATTATTATGCATGCAAGTTCAAACTGCTAAAGGATATTAAGGTGTGTTTTAGGAGGAACCAATCTAGTTCAAACTGTCAAATGATATTAAGGTGTGTTTTAGGCGGAACCAATCTAGTTCTTCAGTATGCTTGTCATGTATTGTGGATAATCTTATAATAACATAGATAAGCAAAACTTTGTTCATCTCTAAACAGGAGATTGAGATTCTAAACTTTTAGGAGTATTACTTCACTTGCCTTGTAGAGAGGACAGCCATGCTTTCTCAAAGGGTGCCAAATAAAGGAACCTTACCGTCTCAATTATATGTCCCTGTGAATATCCTCCTTTGAAGCAGCTCTCCTACCATGGAAGTTCAAAGAGAGAAAACTATAAATAGATGACTAAGTGTGCGAGCAAGAACTCTTACGAGGGTTGTCTCTCTTTAGACAAGATGGCCGGCTATTGGAATATATAGAACGATCCTCTGGTCTAGTCTTAGTTGGCTTTGGATTTGAGGCAGCAATTCAACAAGGATTTAGTTGGCAAGAGTATTATAGTTTTTTGAGGTTTGAGTGATGTGGAAACTATAGTTGTATTCTTATTTTAGTGATTCTTGGTATCCTAGTGGTATCTAGAACAATCCTATGATCTAGTCTAAGTTGGTTTTGGATTTTAGGTCACAATTCTACATCGATTTAGTTGGCTAGGGTAGTTGGTGTCTTACTAGTATCTAGAACAATTCCCTTTTTTAGTCTGAGTTGGCTTTGGATTTGAGGCTGTAATTCTACATGGATTTAGTTAGTCTGTTGGGGTTTGATTCAAGTGGAAGCTATAGTTGTATTTTTATTTGCTGGCTTTTGATGTCCTTGTTCTTAGGAGATGTGATTTTCTCTCTCAATTGTATCTAGTGGATGGATGAACATGAAACATATAAGTTGACGGTTTCTCCATTATAAATCTATACATCTCTGTCTCTATTGGAAATGATTTTGTGCAACTCTAAAATCTAAAAATTCATGTATCACATAATACTGTTTAAATTTAAATATGAAGTACTCCTCAATTTCGGGCATGTGTATGGCAATGTCAAGTACTTCTAAATCTAGAGTTGTATATTTAAAAACCCACTCAAATTGTCCTCCAACTAAATTTAGTGCTCTATTCCGCCAAACACTAATGAGAATCCAAATTTAGTGTCATCTTCCAACAAAAGCTAATGAGAATGCACTATGAAGGGACTTAGGGGATCTTAAACTCATGCATTTAATGCTAAATTGTGTAAGAGGAGTTTAACAAGAAAAGTAGACAAGAGTGTTGAAATGGTACTTTGATATATATATATATATATATATATATATATATATATATATATATATATATATATATATATATATATATATATATATATATTCCAAAGTGACAATTACAATGATATGTTGTTCATTAAAATTGATATCTTTACTTTTTATGATTTTTATTTTATTTTTTAATTATAAAAAATTTCACACTGGTTGAATATCTAACTCTAATAATTACATTTATTAATTCTTAAGTTTTTTATGGCCATTTACTTTCTTTCTTAATGGAATTGGGTATGAGACAAACTCTACCGGATATTGGTATAGCACCCAAAGCCTCAACCTATGGCCATTTACTTTCTTTCTTCGTGGAATTGGGTATGAGACAAGCTCTACCAGATATTGGTATAGCACACAAAGCCTCAAGCACTAGATCTAGCTCGGCAACCGAAACAGAGTTACTTGATGGAGAAGAGTATGATTTTATAAGTCTAGATATTTAGCTTCATTTTCGAGCATGGATTTGAGAAGTAAACCCTCCCAATTGCTTCTCTTGATTAACAGCGGTTTTCAAATTCGAGATATTCAGCTTCATTTGTTTAGCAAAATATTGGCAAAATGGGATACTACTCTCCATATTTGAAACAACAAATCGCTAGTTCCGTACTCAGCCATTCGGCTTTTGATGATAGACATTGCCGCTGTCTGAGTTCGTTCATTAATGGTGGAAAGATCTGGTTGCCCGATATAAAAAAGGCCTTACAGATCCTTAATGCAAATATGTAGAGTTAGAGGGACATATCCAGTAGGCCTTAAGTAGAGATGATTCTTCAATTAATTAAGCCGTGACTAAATGTTAGTATATATATAAGATAATAAAAAAAATTTAATTTAGAAAAGAAATAAATAAATAATGATAATTTACAAATTGATTTTTTATTATTTTGTATTTATTAGTAAATTAAATCGTTTTAATAAATAAATTAAAGATTATAGATTCATTACGATTTTTTTGGAGATAAATTTGTTATATATGCATATTAATATGGTATTAATAAATATACTACTATTTTTAAAAGCTAAATCAATTTTTCATATATTAATATAATAAAGATAAATCAGTTTAAATCCATTTATTATTTTTCTAGAGTTTTTGAATTGATTGACGTATATGTATATGTGATATTTTTATCATATAACTATTAATAAATTTTAAATTTTTAAATAAGATAAATTTTATTGTATAATGATTATGTTATTTTTTTAAGTTTGTTTTTCCATTCACATTTGTAATACTTGTTTTTTTTTAACTTATATAAATTTTCAAGGTAAATTATTAATACAAAATGAATTTTTTTTAATAGATATTAATTTTTTTAAATAAAAATAAAGTAGAAAATATATCAATATCTTTTTTATAACTTTAAATTTTCTATTAATTTATGTCAAAGATATATTCGTCTAAACATGGATACAAAATTCTTATGGTCTTATTTCTACTAGATTTGTTGAATGAAGGTAATAACAAAAATATATTGCCTATAACAAAAGTAAACTAAGAGACCACATATAGATAGCCCAAAAAAACCAAAAGATTCGAAGAAGCAAAATAAATGTGACATTCATCCTTAATCAATAAAGTTAGTTGGTGTTGGAACATTTCAAAGTGGCTGAAGAGGATGAAATGCTTCATGAACATGTCCTACCATATTTACCATCGTGCCTTCTAGATGTTCTAGCCTCTCCATAATCATTTTATAGCCATGACACATAGATACCAAAAAATCCATCTTCCACCATTTATTGTGTTGAATGTCATTCATAAAAGAAATAATTTTGTTTCGGTCCTCATTCTAGTCTAGCGCTAGCTGTTATATAATTGTGGTGACTTGTTAAATATGGGTTTGTAGAGAATCAAACAAAGTGGGCCGGTTTGCTCTTCCTAGCTAATGGGATGGTTTTTAGTCCACCTCTTTCGCAAAATTTTGATTTTCCACAAGGTGGACTATTCCATGGTCTTCTGGCCCTAAGCCCCTGTGAGTGCATCCATGTTGGCACTGCATGGGCCTCAGGATAACAATAATTCACCACTAGCCCAATTCCCTAGACTTTGTATGTTAACATCCATGGAAATACAAGGTTATACCCACATTAACAACCGTATTGCTAATGGGGAAGTGAGAATCATAGAGATACACACTAGAGAAGAAATGACCCTTGGTTGTAGTATTCGTATATTAGTGACCAAATATTTATTGCCTACTAAGAGCGTATAAGAATAGATATGCAACAATGGAGATGTTTGAAAATTCCCTCGATATCATACAAAACTAATCCTTACACTCACCAACTCATTTAGCACTCTTCTAGGCTCTTGAAATCAAACTATGAGCTCCTAATCCAATTTCTACACAGAGTCAAGTAGTTTAACCTCTTGAATTATTCTGCAAACCATGCATGGAAATTGTCTCTACCCAAGAAACAACACCACAATTCGAGACGATCCACATAATCCTTATGCCAACATAGCACACTGATTAATAATACTGTAATACATATCCTGTAGTGTTGTCCTTTCCTTAACTCTTTCCCTTTCCTTAAGAAATATTGTGTCCAAAACTTAAAGAAATAAATTCAAACCTAACTAAGGTGTTACCAATTCAATAAAAAGCATTGATTGTAAAGTAATACATGTATATAAAAAATGACATATTTCTTTAACCCAACCGATAACACATTCCACATACATTCAACCAATATCTCATTTCATCAAATGAGACTTGAAAATATTGTGTTAACCAATATAATGCAAGAAGAACATTTAGAATAAAACACTTTATAATTTAAAAATATAAACTAAAAACCCTACCATCAAATTCCTTATAAAAGAAAAAGAATAAACCATAAATAAATTTATACATGAAACACGGTGATAAAGATACAAATCAATGATAAAAATACAAATCACACTATATGCAACTTTGCCAAAACAACTTCGAATATGTAACCTAAGCAATAAAATTTCTCATGCACAATAATCCTCTTAGTATTCAATACTTATCAAAAATTTCGAATATTTAACCTAAGAAATAAAATTTCTTAGGCGCAATAATCCTCTTTAGTATTCAATTCTTATCAAAAATTTCAAGTGTGTATGATGACTTAAGTTTTGTATTATCTTTATGGACTAAATAACGATATTAAAATATAAAAGCTACCTAGTCTACAAGCCGCCTTGTTCTTATTAGTGCAAAAATATACAAGCTACCCAGTCTACAAGCCTTGTTCTTATTAGTGCAAACACAGTATGACAAAGTTTGAATTAATTTTTTCCCAAGATGGTTCCAAAATTATTTTAACTCGGATTAAATATCTTGAAATCTCATTAATACCAATTGAGCTTTATATTTCCGAGACCCTAATATCGTATCAAAACATTAACATCAACCATACATCAAGATCAAGATCTTGTTATAGGGTTTACATCTACTCGGGCTAGAATTTGATGAGAAAATTGCATGTAATGAGGTGATTTGCTCCTCAATTACGTTAATTACTGTTAAAAATTGTGTCAAACCGTCAATATATTCTTTTAAAACTTTGAAGATGAATAAAAAGGTGTGAATATCATCATTTTTAACTAATAATAAATTTCAACTAGTCAAAAAAAATTCCAAAGTTTTTTTTTTTTTTTTCTACAATGAAATAGAATTATAAATCCTAATCGATGTCCTACTCTTTTATCAAGAGCTGTAGATGTAGTATATATTCTAAAATATCTCTGTACCAAAACCCTATTGAATACTACATACCAGTAACATGAGCTTCTAACATATTATTCAGACAAAAAATATCTCGAAAGCATATAAAGATTTAAGACCCCAAGTTACACTCTATATTTATACCAATAACATCCTGATCATGTTTTTCATCAGAATTCACCATACAACCGCTCACATTACTTCCAAATCTCAATTTGAACCACGAATAGATTAACAAGTTGTGTAGATCACCTATCTATTAAGTTTAATGTATTTAACAGTTCACACGTATCTATTAAGTTTAATGTATTTAACAGTTCACACACCTTAAAAAAGAAGCACACATACCATAATAAATCACAACGAATCGAACAAAGTAGTGTACGGGAGTGATGACAAACTGAGTTCGCTCAAGCTTGCTTTCTCGCTTCAAATGCGCATTCTGGTCTTGTTATGTTTCTTCTTTACCTTCTACCACCTTATGTGAACCTTAGAACTCCATACAAGAACCTACTTGACCTTCACAACTACATGTCACATATTTCCTCGCTTTCACACTGTCACATCCTCAATTGTTTCAACTTTGCCAACTCCAATAACTTTCAAGTATAATACAAGAAGATAAACGTTGTCTTAACAAGAAATGATAATGCACAGAAAATGCATTTAATATCATGGAATCGATGAAAAATATCTCTTTATCGACAGCGTATCGATTTCACAATCAAATTACGACTTCCCTTTGGACTCAATACTTTATCGAGATCGATCATAATGGCTTTTACCTAACTTATGATACTCAAATGAGCGATCAGTTACCGGAGGCTTCTGCCACAAATTGGCGACTGCCTGTAGTTTTATAGACAAACATATAGATACAGACTCAATCTAAAGAACTGGCCACTTTAGGTTCCGATCTATGCCGAGCACATAGACCCGCAGGCATCTCAGTTCTCCTATGGACTGTGAGTCAAGACTCCGTGATGCAAGCAGATCGCAAAGACTTGCGCAGATGCAGAGCAGGGAGCAAAACTCAGACTCAAAACACACAAATGCAAAACGAAAACTCCAAATGCCGATGCATTCGAATGAGCCTTACTCCTCCTTATATAGGATGGAAGAGGGGACAACCATTCCTGTAGATCATCGGATTATTGACACTTGGAAGGCGGATCATCGTTTTCGGGTAACACAAAGAGGTGACATCCGCACGGAGATTCGACCTTCCTATACATGTGAATTTAGTTTTCGTGAATGTACACTATGGATACCTTTAAGTACAAGGCCCACGAGGAAACAGAATAGTTTATTACAGTGAGGATACTTTTCGGACAGATGAAAAGCCCTCGAGAAAAGATCTGTCACTATAGACCCGTGACTAGGTACCATTATTACACAGGGAAAGCCTTTTTAGTGGGGCTCCCGAGGACCACTTGTACTGGCAGCTGCAGGAGGATCCAAAATTGTGACACCAGGGTATTTGATGTTTCCGTAAAACTCATCATCCCATGCCTTGGTGTAGATACTCCGGACAATCATTGGCTTATTAAGGATGATCTGGTGCTTAATTTTGGTCATAACGAGCCATTGGTGGTGCATTTCCATGTATGATCGTAATATGGGGTTTCTCATTTTATACTCTAAGTCCCCAATTTCTTTTACAGTCTGACAGGGATAATGAAAACATTCACTAGCTGTTACTTCCATACATTCATGACAATTTCTATGGACATAGGATTCATAATAGTATGGATCCATACTATATGGACTGAATCCATAGTCATGCCACCAATTCTCTACCCATGGTGCTGCTGCTTCTCTTGAATTGATCCATGTGTAGGCGAACTTGAGTTTGGTGTAATGAGTCTCCTCACGACCATCTTTATTTAGTAGGTCCCACCATAGATCTTTGTATCCTACAAAGTTATAAATAGTATCAGGAAAAATAAGATTTGGATCATTACCTGGCCACGTTTGAAATTTGCCTCCAGTGTATTGGCCGGGATTCCTGGTCCTGTTTATGATGATTGACTTATAGTATACCCTGCTCCTGTCTCCTCCTCCTGTACAAATGACATAGATGTCATTGAAATCTTGGGAGAGAGATCTCTCTGCTTCGAATGAGGCAAGCATGCTATGTGAATACATCATGTCATGTATCCAACGACTTCCCTTGGGGTATACTTTCCTTTCTGGAACAAAGTGATGTATATCATTGTGATTCTGTACATTGGCATCAAGCACTTAGGTGTTTCGGAGCGGCCATGTAGGCCTCCATTTTTCTTGATATATGGGCCAAGGCTCATCATCTGCAATATATCTCAGAGTCATTTTCTGATTTGCTTGGTCCCATTCTGTGAGAATGACCATCACATGAATTTCTTCTTTTTCAGGGTCATTTCTCTGTTCTTGTTGCTGGATATACTCTCCGCTTAGAAAGTCTGGAAGACAATTTTCAGAACCCTTGATATGTTCTACTTTAAAATCAAAATAAGCAAATAAAGCTTGCCATCTTGCAAACTTAGCATCTTCTGGGTTCTTTATGACTTTCGTAATTACTTTCTCCAGAGCTTTCGCATCAGTTCTTAGCAGAAAGTGTTTATTTGCCAAATGAATAGAAAATTTACTGATGCAATTCCAGGCTGCTTTTACCTCTTTTTCAATTGGAGCATAATTCTGCTCTGCTTTGCTCCAAACTCCTGATACAAACTGCACAACCTGTTCTTGATCCTTCGGGCTGTCTTCATTCGGCTTTTGTTTGAGGACACCTCCCCATCCTATGTTACTTGCCTCTGTTTCAACGATATTGAATGCATTTTCATCAGCAACATACAAAATAGGGAGATTACGAACCTTGGATTTTATTTCTCTGACTGCTTGAGTGTGCTTCTCTGTCCAAGGTTTTGGATTCTTCCTAAGTCTCTGATTGAGCAGAGACCTATCAATGGCACATGAGGGATAGAAATTGCTCACATAATTTAAACAACCCAGAAATCTTTGTAGCTGAGTTTTATCCATGATTACATCTGGAAATTTATCTGCAAATTCCAGTGCATGATTCTGAAGAGCAATTTGACCATTGTCAATTTCGTGCCCTAAAAACTTGATTTTAGTCTTGCAAAGCTCCATCTTCTTTTTGCTCAAGACTAAACCATTTCTCTGGACCAGTTTCATGAATATTTTTAGATGTCGGAGATGGTCCTGCAAGTTCTTGGAAAAAATAAGCAGATCATCAATATATGCAAGTAGCCATTCAGCATATGGCCTAAAAATAGAATCCATCACCTTCTGGAATTTAGAAGGTGCATGCTTTAAACCAAATGGCATTACATTCCACTCATAATGCCCAGCTGGAATACTGAATGTTGTTTTCCATTTGTCTTTCTCTGCAACTGCTACTTGCCAGAAGCCAGACTTTAGGTCAAACTTAGAGAAGATTTTGGCTCCTGAAATCCTTCTTATCAGATCGCCTTTATGAGGGATCGGATAGGTGTCATCTGCTAAAACATCATTCAGAGGTTTGTAATTTATAACAAGTCTTGGGACACCTCTGACTTGCTCACTTCTTTTATTGACATAGAATCCATAGCAGTTCCAAGGGCTGCTGGATTCTCTGATTAGCTTCCTTTGAAGAAGCTGTTCAATCTCCTTCTGGAAGAGTTCTCTATGTTCAACAGACATAGGAATGGCTCTGGACTTACAAGGTCTGCCAGTGTAATTTTCCTTGTAAGGTAACTCAATACAATGTTGCTTTCTGTGCCAAAAGGCATTGGGCTTTTCTGAGCAACATGTTTCTTCAAATTCTCTTTGGATTTCGGAGATTTTCTTCTGGACCTCTGGAGAACTCAACTGTTCTTCAATCCTGATCGTGCTTTTGTGATCCTTGAATTCTTCCAAACTGTTTTCAGCTTTGTGAAGCTCCTGCATGGCCTGCACCATGGGTGAAATCCTAGGTCTAGATATATATGGCAATTCAATTCTTTCCCCAGAAATTGCAATGAAATATCCTGCAGACTTGTCAGGAAATCTAAACGACCCATGGGGCTCAACTGCTGCTAAAAATATATTTCCTAAAATACACTAACCTGAATGTCAGAAACCGCAAAGGAAAGTTTCACTGCACACATTTCCTCAATCAAAACATACAACAAACTTTAGAAACTTCAAACTTCAACCGTTTTGTTTCTAACTCTAACTTTTTATTCAAAGTCGTCCAAGATTTCGATGGGAATATTTTCTTTTGAGATTAGATTTATATCTCTGCCTGTAATCTATAAGTGCGTAACCTTATAAACATGACCAAAGAATACATAGTTCTACTCCGAACATGATGCCGTTGGATATTTTTATGGCCATGACTTGTATGTCACCTATTCTCACTAAAACCAACTAAAGATCAAATTAACCCCGTTGCCAATCGGGACTTCGCTTGGAGCGTAATGTAGCGCATAACTAGTCTCGTTTTCCGAAATGGTCGTAGAAGATGATGCTGTGCTTTTGAACTTACAAAGAATTGATACTCTCATTAGCTATATCTTGTTCATAAATGTCTTTCAAACTTAGGAATTTCTTACCTCTTTCATTAGATGTATAAGTGCTTGAAGAAGAACTTGAATTTCCTCCTTGTGGTGTGCTTGGAGAAGCACTGTCATTTCTCCTCAAGGGTGTGCCATGCTGCTCTTTTGTTGGTGTTGTTGTTTGGGGATGTATTTCAGCTAACTCATCATTATTTTCATCATGAGATAAACAGTGTTTAACATTCACTGTTTTCTCTATGCTTCCATCCCAAGCTTCCTCTTCAATGAACTGAACATCTCTGCTCACAAGAAACTTCTTGCTGGATGGGTTATATAACTTGTATGCCTTGGATTCCTCACTGTATCCAATGAAAATACATTTCTCCCCCTTGCTGTCCAACTTCTTCCTTAGCTGATCCGGAATGTGTGCATAAGCCACACATCCGAAAACCTTCATATGTGTGACACTTTGCTTTGCGCCACTCCATGCCTCTTCTGGCACTTTGTTCATAACCGCTTTTGTAGGACACCTGTTCAAAATATACGCTGCACAATGTACAGCTTCAGCCCAATAATCATTAGGCAAATGCTTTGCCTTTAACATACTCCTCGCCATGTCCATTATGGTTCGGTTCTTCCTTTCGGCCACTCCATTTTGCTGCGGAGTATATCTAGTTGTAAACTGTTTTTGAATACCATTTTCTCTACAAAAATGTAGAAAATATTTAGATATATACTCACCTCCTCTATCAGTCCTTAAGACTTTGATATGCAGCCCACTCTGGTTCTCAACAAGTGCTTTGAAATTGCAAAAATTTTCAAACACTTCACTTTTGTTTTTCAAAAAGTAAACCCAAGTTTTTCTTGTAAAATCATCTATAAATGTTAGCACATAGTGGCTGCTTGCAAGTGATGGAGTTTGCATCGGTCCACATACATCTGAGTGGACAATCTCTAAGGGTGCTTTTGCCCTTATGCTTTTCCCGGAAGGAAAACTTTCTCTGTGTTGTTTCCCAAGAATACAACCTTCACAAAGGCTATCCGGTTTCTCTATCAATGGTAAACCACTTACCATTCCTTTTCTGTTCAACAAATTAAGACCTCCAAAGTTGAGATGTCCAAATCTCAAGTGCCATAACCAATTATCATCTTTTGGTTCGCTTTGGAAAGTCTCCCGTGCAACTGCTACTTTCGCTTCACCATTCTTCAAATCTGCTCTCATTCTGAGAGAGAACATCCTGTTCATTGTCATCTTCACTCAAAGCACACACTCATCAATGGGTGGTTTGTCCATGATGGTACAAACATCATTATCAAAGAAAACATTATACCCCTTATGGACAAGCTGTCCAACACTTAAGAGGTTACACTTCATTCCTGGAACATAATAAACATCTGCTATGGTTTTCTTTGCACCTAATCTTGTTAAAACATTTACATCTCCTTTTCCCATAACAGAAACTTTGCTATCAGTTCCTAGTGTGACTTGTGACTGCACACTCTCATCTAACATAGAAAACATTGATATATTTCCTGTCATATGGTTACTACAACCGGAGTCTAGAAACCATAAATCCTCATTCTTTTCTTCAGCCATATTACAAGCTAAAAACAAGTTGTTTTGGCTGCTATTTTCTCTTGTGAAATTTGCACTAGTTCCACTTCTCATATCTTGTTTCTTCTTTCTACATTCATTAGCATAATGACCATATTTCTTACAATTGTAACATTGGACATTGGATTTATCATACCTTTGTCCTTGATCATTCTGCTGTCCACTTTGCTGGCTGTTGCCTTGGCCTTGATGCTGATTTGGATTGCTGCCCCTTCCTTGAGCATTTGCTGGACTGTTCCTTCCACCTCTGTTCTGGCTTCTGCCTCTTCCTCTTCCTTTGCCTTGCCCTCTTCCTCTTCCGAAAGACATCTGGGTCTTAAAAGCATGTTCAAGAGATGAGTTTTCATTCCTACTCAATCTCTGTTCATGGGTCATCAGTGATGCATGTAGCTCATCTACTGAAAACTTTGTGAGATCCTTAGTCTCCTCTATGGTGGTGACAATCACATCAAATCTTGAGGGTAAACTCCTCAAGAGTTTTTCAACAATCCTCTTGTCTTCAAGAGTTTCTCCATGTGATCTAATTTGTGTGACCATTCCAATCACATGAGTGAAGAATGAGTCAATAGTGTCTGACTCTTTCATACAGAGAGTCTCAAAGTCTCTCCTCAGCAACTGAAGTTTTGCTGTCTTCACTTTTTCCATACCCTGATGGGCTGTCTTGAGATTTTCCCATGCTTCTTTGGATCTATTGGCTGCTGCTATCCTCGGAAACACACTCTCATGCACTGCTTGATACAAGAAGAAAAAATCCTTGGCATCTTTCTTCTTATTGCTCTTCAAAATCTCTCTTTCTGCCTGAGTTAACATATTAAACTCAAGTTCATCTGTTGGCTCTTCAAAGCCTTCCTCAACAAATTCCCATAAGTCTTGGGAGACAAATAATGCCCTCATAGTTATTGACCAGTAGTCATAATTTTTCCCATTAAATTGTGGGAGATGGATATTTCCCATACCCATACCAGTGCTGGCTCCAGCCATTCTGCACTCTTAACTATGTTCAAAACACTTGACTCTGTGTTTAAATTAACTAACTGTACTGCAACAGTAACACAAGAACTATATAGAGAATTACCTTTGAATTCTTCTTGTCTGAACCTTCACATTGCTGGAGAGGCTTCTGCAATAACGAATTCCTTTTCTTCAACTTATTTGACCTTCAAATAGCCTGAATTGGCTCTGATACCATGTTGGAAATTCGAAAATTCCAAAACAATAGAAGGAGAATAAAACTACTTTCCTTAACACAGAGAAAATTCTAAAATTGAATTCACAGTGACAGATTTTTATAATGAGGCCATTAATTAAATTCTCAAAGCGGCATTTTGTCAAATGTTATTAATAATTAAAATGAGATATTTTGTTTATATATACATAGAACAGTATTGTAATTTTTTTTAGTTGTTGCTGAGGAGAACAACAAAGGCGTTGATTTTTATTCAAGGATAGAGAGTGTAATTAAAATTTTACATGTGTTGTATATTTTATAAAAACACAAAGGGGAGTTTGTTTTACTTTGTATAGACAGAGAGTTGTTTATTTTTTTATAGAGAGAGATAGAAAATTTATTTCTTGTTGAGAGCAGAGGTTTTATGTATGCACCGTGTTAGAGCAACATCAGCTTTTATAATTCTCCGTACGAGGAAGAACTTGTAACAGATTTTTATGGAATAAAAATTTTGTTTTATAGAGTTGAAAACTCTCTTTTCTGAGATTGAATTTATTTCTCTGTGTTGTGGAGGGGAAGTTTTATTTCTCCATTGATTAAATTCTGGAATTTGCAATATTCCATCACCCCTCCACACTATTTGAATGCCTTCTCCCCACAAGAAAAATACCTTGTGTCAACAACTACACTCATTGGCTCTACCATGGTCCTTTTTACACCATTTTAATGCCTCTTCTCAATAGGCACATGCATTGTCCCTGACATGGATTGTCTGTGCGCTCCATCATGGATTTTTTCCACACCTTTTTAATGTCTTGTCCCAACAAGCACATGCATGGTCTCCAACATGCACTAGTTCTATCCTTGGCGTTACACACCTTTCCACAAATTTTTAATGTGCGATAGCAATAAAACATGCATTTTTTCCAATACACAAGAGCATAAATTATAACCACCACATTTTTTTTATCCTCTCCAAAAAATTAATATTTATGAAAACATATTTCATAATAATATTATTAACATTCTATTATAAAATTTATTAGTAAAATCACAATAGTTAAATAAAATTTTTTTTTATAGCAATTAAAATAAAATTTAATAGTTAAATAAAAAAATTTATAATATTTAAATAAAAAAATTATAAATATTATTTCGGTGACTAAATAAGTAAATATCAGAGAATAATAATATGAAAGAATTGCAGCTATCTAGACTTAGAAAAAGAAAGAAAATGCAATTGATCTTCACATTGTAAGTTTCTGAGTGGCTAGAAAATTGTTATTTATTTTGATAATTTATCGCATTTTTTTAATCTCTAAGAAAAGTATATTTAGAAATAATATTTGACAATTCATTGCTCAATTTAGGTGAGATTAACATGGTCAAAGCAAATTCTCAGCCAACATTTCGATCACTCTTGTGATCAGATTTTTCTTTTGGTTTACCAATATATTCTCAGAGAACCTGAATGACTAGAATCAGTCGCACATTTCGTGGTCGAGTCTGACAAGGGGTAAGTTCATATTGAAAGACGGAAAAAGGGAAACACTTGTTTAGTGGGTCAATGTTACCGATTCGGCTTCTATTTCTGATACTCGCAGATGTTGACCAGCCACGAATTGGGCGGCTACGACCTTCTAACTACCCTTGCGCAGTTATAATAAGAGCATACACTACACAATTTCTTCTCAGAAAAGTTTTCAGATTTCTTGGGGACGGTGTGTTCATAAGACTATCAACATTTTGTCATGGCTAGAACTCCTACAGAACGCACTGCAAAGGTGGAGTATAAATCTCTAGTAGATCGTGCATGGTATGCCGTATCGCTTGACTATGGCCGGCCTAGAGGACGCGCTGCCGTATTCTTTTGTTAGGTCGACAAATGAATAAGAAAGAGACATTGATTAGTAAAGTGATTTTGCATCTCAAAATTACTTTTCATTTCATATTTTGGTATGGTTATTATATGATTTTGGACTTTTAACAATTTTATTGTGCATATGATATGGGTAACAAAAATAGACTTATGTAGTGTGATTTTATTTTAAATTATTTAGGCTGAGGGATTTCGATCATATAAAAATATAATTACTATCCACTACTTTGTTTAATTGGGATGACTTCTTGTCCTAATTGTTCTACCGTTCTCCCAACGAAAAGGCCATTAAATCCAAAAAAGGGCCATTCTCCAAATATCTGAAGGAAAGTTATTTTTGGCACAATGCTGTGTGTATATCCTTGAAGAAAATGATCAAAATTAATGTAAGCCACAGATAATAAACCCAGTTTAGAAAATAAAAAAGTTCAAAGAAAAATGCAAAGCATTTGCGGAAGAATGTGAAGAGCCAAATGCAATATTCGACATTGGCTTGCTGCTTTTGATACATTTGTCTACAAAATAATTTGGAGGAACTCTATAAGCCTGAACAATGCCATCACTAACTCGATTCCGAAAAGAAACTCTGTTGGCATATATTTCAGTTAATTCTATGTGAATGCCAGTGGATAATAATGGGGATGGCTGGACAATCAAAAGTATATATATATGTATGAAGGAAACAAGAATGATCTTTTCATAGTAGGAAGAGACTCAAACAGTTTAGAGAATTCATACTTGTATGAATAAGAAAATGCACAGACGAGTTCAAATGGTAATGCATGAAAATGAAATGATTATGGAACAAAGGTGACAATAATGACAGACTGGTAGGTTGCAGTGGAAAAACGAGGACAGTTGAATGTAACACATGAGATGGAGGAGGAATAATATTCCTTCATTTCACCAACTTATATGATTTGTTGAACATGAGCAGTTTATGATACAATTGAATGTAGAATTCATTTCACTGTGGATACTAACACCAACATTCATTGCAACCAGCGTTAATCAATACTCCATTCAAGGAAGAAATACAGAGGTAAGGATGATGCATATTACATTCACGGAAACAAGTGTTATGAGTGTGCGCATGCTATATTCATTTATTGGCAACTGCAACTAATAAATGGCTGGAAGGAGAACGTTATATTTTTAACATGCGTGCTTTATTTGACACCCAGATGGAAGAATCCAATGCATTGTCAAAGTGTTGGCAACAAGCCTTGACATATGTTATTTCTCGAAACACTTACGTTGAAGTGCTTGTGAGGATTAGGGTTTTCTGCCGTAGTGTTTAGAATAACGTTCAATGCTCTATAATTATTATGTAATTAATATATTTATCGACACTAATACAATGTCCATATACCGTTGAGCTTGAAACAATGTTAATACATCAATTTGAAACAAGCAATCATACAAATGTGTTCAGTGATATAACGTTCATACAGTGTTTATACAAATTTTATATATTGTTTTGAAACGAGGATTTTTATTAGGTTGAATGGAAGGATTTTATTATAAGTTGAAGGCAACGTTTTAAAAATGGCTCTATGCAGCGTTTTATACTGCGTTGAATGCAACATTTCATCATAGGTTGGGTTCGATACATGTTCATTGTAGCATGGAAGCTATGACCAGAGAATAACACCGTTTAACATACATTTTAGCCTCATAGGCTGTTTGAGATCATCGTCACTTTTCATCAATCATCCATTAGATATTGTTTATGTTGCATACTATTGCTTCTACATTGGATATTCTGTCAATATTAGTTGTGCTTGCATATGCACATTGATTGATTATTATATGGCCAACTGCAATATATATATCGTTGATATGCAGTAGTGTTTGTTTGTTTGTTTTTGTTTTTTTTGTTTTTTGGTTTTTTTTCTTTTCGGTGAGATCACCATTTCTACCAATCAATCAATAACTAGGTAAATTTCTTGACTATTCTATCAATAATCCACGGGTTTGATAGTCGATCTAAGTTTTCAAAACTATTGTAGAGAGATCTAGAGGCTATTCCTTGCCGATGTGCAGTTAACAAAGACATCCAGGGGAGATCATATGCTTCGAACCTACGTTACGAGTCTCCAACCCAAGGTGCCAAGATGAACTGGTGTATCTTCTTTCTGAACGAGCTCTTGGTGGTGTGCTCGGATGCCCACTCTACTAGTAATACCTTGACATTTGGGTATATATTATTGAGATGCAAGTTCTATGAAAGAACCTTCGAGATCCGTGGGACCTTCAAAACGCAGGAACATATCTACTAGCAATAGCAACAAGGGTCAATCCAGAGAGGAGAGATTATATATAAGGAGTTTCATTCTTTTGCAGGTTATCGATACCAGCATACTTGTAATTCCATACTTCCGAGGTCTGAAAACATATATTCCATTATTCTGTGTTGTTTGTGTTTACTATAATGTTGCAGTGAGAATATATCTTTTCATACAGTAAAGTCAACAAGCCTGGGATCTTGATTCCCTCGAAAAGGATACTCGTTCACTAGTTTGATGCTCTAGTATCTTTCCTCCCATGAAAAAGATAGATTACGAAATCGATGCTTCTGGGGTGAGAAGACAGGTCAAAGAATGATACCACATAAGGACTCAATTTCTTTGCCCTCTTTTTTCCAATCGATGCAAACATTCCTTTGAAAATGAGAAACCACGTAGGGTATATCATACCTAGTCTTCAGGGTCCAATCCAAGAAAAAAAAACTATATGTCTCATTATACAATGCATATTATGAGACTCCAAGGTAGTCATCTTTGGTAAAACTCCATTGAATATGACAAAGTAAAACTCAATTGGTACATTGCTTCATTGAGTAATCTTGGGTGGCCTATCATCATTTGTTTTCAAATTTTATGTGTGCAACATTGAAGAGCATTGAGCTTAGATAGTGTTTACAGTGCATTTTTTTTTCTTTCATATACATTGAATTTACGGTTTTACGAGCTAATTCATCAAAGATGTAGTTGCTATGGTGTAATGATGGTGTCAGTATTGGAAATATATATTGAAAGCATTCATTGATATATTTGTTTCATGATATATTGGAAATTTGATCAACACATTCATTAGCCTTGGAAAATTTCTTTATAACATTCACATAGGTTTGAATACTATATACACACATGTAACATACGGAATTAAAAAAAAAAAATCACATTACTTAACTATTACATTACCTTAACTATTAGATTTCTAAATAATTTCTCCCATTGCAAATTTGTTAACCATAGGTATAATGTTATCGGTTTACATATTAAATAAACACTTAATAAACTTATAAGTTCGTTTACTACCAAACACCAATTATCAATTCAGCTATGGTTGAACACTTTTCAATTCTATTAAATGCCTCAATTTTATGTTTGTCCTGAACTGAAGTTGTCATGTACTGGCATATTAATGTGGCGCCAGTTGTGGGATTTATTTGGGATTGGGTCGGAGTTTTTATGGGCTACCTGCCCCTCTACACGTTGTCTGATGACTGGCGATCAACAATGGAATTTTCTCGATAGGAAACTTGGTTTGGGTAAAACCTACTTATCCATCTGAAATTCCTCATTTTCTCTGTTCCGTCACTGGTTTTAGACTGCAACTGATTAGGGGTTTGCAGGTCGTTGCCTTGATGCCTCTAGTGTTTACAAAGAGATGATGATGAACCAATTTTCGCCCATGGGTTTGATCCGGAGGTGGATAGTTCTTTGTGGTTCAACCCAAATTGGAATCAACTCCACCAGCTTTCAATTCACGAGGTTTTAGAAAGGTTCTCACCACACAGGTAACGAATTTTTCGAGTTGAACTCCTGACATTTATGTATTCATTCCATCATTTATTACTTTGCAGTTAGACTATGAAGTCGCTCTTCCTGTCTCATTCCTGTTGCCGGTTTTTCCATTCCTTACAGCTCAATATTCTACGAAACTGTGAGGAGTTTAGCATTTGTAGGTAAAATGAACTCCAGTTCACATTTTTCTTCTATACCCATCAGAATTCAAGTTGTTTTTATTTTGCTAATTCACTATGCCATTACTTAATGGTTCTATGTATTGTCTCTTTTCTTCTTTACAGTTGTGTATCCTTTTGAATGACACAATAATCCTTTTTCCTTGCTGAGCACTCGGGTTTTTGGCTTCTGCTAACGGATAAAAAATATGTTTTTTTCCAGGTACTATGTCTCTAAGAAGGTTCTTCATCTACCTTATGGTGAATGATGGAATTTTCCACATTAGGTGTCGACCCCATTTTATCATTTAGTAGAACTCATTTTTAATTTTTACTGTCGTAAGGTTTTTGGGCTTAATGTGTTAGATGGTCCTCTCCCGAGTTGATGAAGGTTATTAATCGAGAATTCTAGATTTTTGCATATATATATATATATATATATATATATATTCGGGTTTTATTGCTCAGTATTAATTCATGCATTTTCTTGGAATTTGGATTTCTCTGCTCAATTTAAAAGAAAGGTTTTCTTTCTGCTTGAGGTATTTTAAAGTATGTGCTATCCAAAAGTATAAATATGTTGTTTTGTTAAGTAATATAAATATCAGCTTGTATATATGATGCTACTTCTCATTTCTGTTATTCTAGCGTTCTGGTTATGCATTTATACTCGATGACTCTGGCTGGGCCTTACATTTCAAACCCTGGTTTATTGTTTCGTTTTATGTTTGCATGTCCCAAGCCTCTAGTTGGTCCTTATGTTCTTGCACAGTTCTGCAATTCATATATATGTATATAGCTTTTATTTTTCTTTACGCATTATATTATTATCGTATTTTATTTAGTCTTGGAAATGAATCTCCTGCACAATCATTTTTCTTTCAATAGTTATGATTCTACAACAAGAATTCTATGTATATAGTTTTAGTGACTGGACCACCTTGAGATTTGTCAGAGTATAGCTAGCTTTAGAGGAATGATGTGTTTTGGGTTGAGGTTCCACCTCATGCCAATAACCGACAGTTCGCTTTGTAGGTATTAGAATGTCAAAATTCGGAAATGTTTCTATGACATTTTTTACTTAGTAACATGTTATTCCTTTTCTTGCTATTTTAATAGTTTTCATTCCATGCAAATGTAGTTCTTCAAGTAA
Organism: Pinus albicaulis; assembly: GCA_034641835.2. NCBI lineage: Eukaryota > Viridiplantae > Streptophyta > Pinopsida > Pinales > Pinaceae > Pinus > Pinus albicaulis. Next base: position 105,644 of record JAXQQM020079585.1, on the reverse strand, counting down.
TGTGTTTTTCTAAAACCAGACAATAATTTCTGTATTTTTATAACATAGTTACTGTTAAGTTTACAATCACATCTATATTATATTTTTTATATCACTCTTCCATTGTAATTACTCTATTAGAACCACATTCACCGAACCTAAAAAACATGATATCCTTCATATATAATTGACAGAATCCTATAATTAACCTTCTTAAATCTTAATAGTACACAAATTTCTAGTTTTTCTCAACATTTATCTTCCATATATTCATTGTCATTTATCCTAATTAATAACATACTTGTACATACACTTAATAAAATTGTTTCCTGTCTATAATTTACTGAATATGCACAGAAACTTATCTGAAAGTGCAGTTCCCTGCTAATGTCCACCCAACCTTCAAGAGAGGCAATTACATCATTCTCTTTCCCCCGTGCTCCACACCTAAGAGGTACAGGTCGACAGTAGTTTCTACTATGACCTCAGGAATACTAGTCCAGTTAGTACTAGAAATTCTCCGGAACACTGAGTGATTTCCACTGGTCTCTACGAGCTCAAGAAATTCTCCACTCTCTTCCCTAGTCCATGAACAAAACCCCCATTCCTCACTGGGATATGTCTCTTATCCTCAGAGCAACGGGTAACTATTCAAAATATCCCAATCACCTCTCAGTTCCTGGAATACTTTTACCATGAACCTTTTTACTTTTTATGGAACTGGTTTTCCATAACCAATTTTATTTTTCATATTAACAACAAAGAAAATAAAATTTTCCAAAACAAAACATTAAATGTCTTAGTCTTTTCTTTTAAAACAATAGCAAAATGTCATTTCACTAGTTAACAACTAGTTGATACCAAATGCAGCTATCACAACACATATGGTATTTCTTCAATATTTACGTTTATTAGGCCAAACCCCTATCACAACACATATGGTATTTCTTACATATTTATGTTTATTAGGCCAAAATTTTTTCATTAACCCCTTGTCATTGATGTCAAAGGGGGAGGTTAGTAGAGGAGAGAGGAGAGGATCAATGCTTTTCCATCAATGTTAAAGGGGGGTAGTTGGCATTGTTTTCATTGATGGTAAAGAACCAACAAGGTGTGTTGCAGAGAAGTAGGTGCAGTTGTGTCACATGCCGATACTAAGAAAATGAAAATACAACAGTAAAAAAAAAAAAAATTAATGGCCTTACCATGTATATATATTGATGCTAGGGGTGGATTTACCATTCATAACATAATAATAACATTGCGCACTTAATTTTACCGATGATACTTTATAAACATAGGTTCATTCATTAGCTGTAATTCTCGTATTAAAATGGCACATGGCAACGTTGATATTATAGTTGTTTGATTTTTATACAAAACTTACAAATGTTATTCCTAAGTGTTTAACCTAGGTTCTCTGCATGTTTCGGTTATGGTGGCAATCCACTTGGCATAAGGCATTTAAGTATATGGAGCTGGTTGTCAACTCGACTTCACTCAGTTGTACTGCGCATTTACTTTTTATGGGACAACTGCCATATATCTTAATATTTCTTTGGGATTTGCTACGGGAGCCTTTCTGAATCCATCAGCTCGGATCTGATAATGTTTTAGTGCATTTGGCTGGGGGGGAGTTCCAGATCTGAGCTCCATTTCACCAAAATCTTATGGTTTCTCCGCCTCTGTTCACATAAATCTACTTGCTGTTTTGCTTGGCTCTCCTTGTGGGATATTTCTTGAACATGGCTCGATTCATTTCTGCTGCTGACAGTAAGGATGCCAGCCAATTTAATCCGCAGAGTTCAATTTATGATCGTGCCCCAGCTATAGAGGTTTTAGGCATCGTTATCTTGTTGGAATGCTTACCAGAGTAGGTTTTCAGGTAAGGCACGACTGTGTTTACAATTTGCTGTTAAATTTTATTTCGTTGCTTGGCTCTATTGCAGAGTTTTCACATGTTTTTGTTTGATAATCTCATAGATGTATTCGTTCTCCTATCCTTGTTTACGAAGTATATGTATATGGTAAATCATAGTTCTGGGAGGCTTATTTCTGCATTTTCTTTAATGTTCACATGCCTTAGCAGTAGTGACTCCTCCGTTTTTTTCAGGTAAATACCCTATCTGGCATTTCCATTCTATGAGGGTTTCTGTTTTCACATTTTGGTTAAGTTCATATGCGCTTACCCTCATTTCTTGATTTGTTTTAACCTTTGCAGGTTTTTCGCATAATGTTTGTAGTTCGATTGTGTTTACATGCATCATAGCCATGATTTGTTTCCTCATACTTCGATGATACACAAGTACTCTGATTCCAATGGGAGTCGAAACCCTTGGTTCCGGTCTCACGCTTTCCCATATTTCTATCACTGCGACGTTTCATTTCATTTGTTTTTCTCTAACAATGACCTTTAAAAGTCCTCAGAATCTGTAATTATTAGATCGTATTGTGTTTTATTCACCATGAACTCAATTCTGAGACATATCTAAAGGATTAATCCCTCGGATTTATTACAAGTTTCATAGAGAGGAAAAAGGATTTAAATTAGCAGTATTGTTAACATTCTCAAGCACATTCTTACTTGGTTTGCAGAGTTAAATATAATACATTTTAGTCTGGTTCTTGATTTCCACAATACATCTATATATTTATCCACATATGAAAATGTTTGGTTTCCCTTCCAATGGTATTAATAGTAGAAATTTTACCTCCTGCATGTATGAATTTTCAAGTATGTGTTCCTGGGTTAGAAAATCTCGCTTATGTCCTTTACATTTCTCGAAGAATATTTTTCGTTATTAGTAATAACTATTACTAAAGATTCTTTTCTTATTACCCAGTAATTTAATAAGGGTTTCTATGGAACTTTCATAATGTTTCTCGTTTCTCTGTAGTAGAGTTGCATACAGATTATTTAACCTCCACCGAAGTTCTATTTCTCTATTTATAATGTTCTTTAATAACGTATTTAATTGGTGACCGGACCACCCTTACGAAATTCTGTGTATAGCAACCCTGGTTATAAAGAATAGTTGTTTTGGGGTAGGGTTTCACCCCAACCTCGGACCACAAGTTCTAGTTTCTTTTTTTCTGAGATGATACATTTTCTAAATGTTAAGAACTTGTATATTATGATACAGTACATGTTCTATTCAGTTGTTTTATTTTATCACAATTATGATTTTCTTTCCTAAATTGTTCTTAAGTGTATTTGCATAAGTTTTGTTTTTACCTGCAATGTAAAATACTATCTGTTTTCTTTAGAATCAAAAGAATCCCACTGTATTCTTCTTAGGGTTTAATATATTTTGCAGTCTAAACATTTAACTGTATCTTTCAACAGTATTTCTATCTTTTCCTTTACACAAAAATATAATCTACCATTTTACAGAGGTTTAGTATTCAACCCCTACTGTATTTTTTTATAATAGTAATCTATTATAGTCAATCTTTCCATATTAATACAAACATCACAACATACTAAAAATTCTTTGTACCTATATAGAATTTATTCTTTCAAGCTGGGGTCCTCCTAACCATCAAGGGAGGCTATTACGTCCTCCACTTGCCCCCTAGCTCCAGAATCTAGACGGTGTCCCAGGTTAACAGTGGATTTGTTTCACTTTCTGCTATGACCTCTGTATGGCCAATCCAGTCAAACTCAGAGAGTCTGGCTTTACAAGGTATGCTGTGAGTTATTTTCAACTGATCATAACCAACTCTAAAAAATACTCCCCTTTACCAAAATAGCACAAAACCCCCACTCCTCCTCTAGGATTTCAGCTTTTATCCTCAGAGGAATAGGTAACTATCTTTCCAACTGTCCCCAACCACCTTCTATTCCTGGAAACATTTCTTTACCATTAGCTTTATATATATTTCATATTAAAATATTTTTCCTTTAATTATTAATTGCTTCTAATTAATAAATCAGCAAATTAAATAATTTGCTTAATCAATAGTAATTGTTTGAGTTTTTCTTGCTAGATAAAGATAAACACACTATATTTTAACTAGTTACACTAGTTAATTTTAGTGAAGCTGTCAAAACTTCCCCCCTGGAAGTAAAACCGTCCTCGGTGTTTCAACCCAGCTCTGCAAAGAGCTTCGAGTAAGCTTCCTGCATAAACTTCTCGTCCTCCAAAGGAGCTTCCTCCGGTCCGAAGTGCTTCCATTGCATTTTTACCTGGATAACTACTCTTTTGCGGAGTTCGACTTCTCTTCGGTCAAGTATACGTTGCGGCTCGACCAGAAACTCTCCGTTCGGTTCTACCTGGAAAACAAAGAATGGTTCCAAGTCAATATACATTTAATTGGTTCAGAACTTCAAGTTAGTATTTTATTCCTATCCTACCTGAATATCTTGCCAATGAATCACATGTTTTTCATCATGAACATATCACTTGAACAAGGACACATGGAACACATTGTGAACTTGAATATGGTTGGGTAAAGCCAACCGATAAGCTACTGGTCCTACCCTTTCCAGTTCTTGGAAAGGTTCACAGTATCGGGGAGATAATTTGGCACAAGAGGTCCACCTCAAGGTACTCCTCTTGGGTTTAATTCTCACGTAAACATGATCTCCTACTACAAATTCACGATAAGACCTTTTCTTATCTGCATAAATATTTTTTCAGTCTTGAGCAGCCTTCAGATTCTGCCTTATTTTTTTTACTTCAGCTTCCATTTCTGCCAACATCTCAGGTCCCAACAATAACTTTGTCTCAGGACTGCTCCAATTTAGAGGTGTACGACATTTTCTACCATATAATGCCTCGAAGGGACTCATTTTTAGAGATTGCTGATAACCATTATTATAAGAAAACTCAACAAGGTGCAAATAATCCTCCCACTTGGTTGGCTGTTGCATCACATACATGCGCAACATGTCTTCCAAAATTTGGTTCACCCGCTCCATTTTTCCGTCAGTCTGGGGATGATAGGTGGTGCTAAATTTTATCTATGTTCCCAGACCTGAATTATTTTTTTTCCAAAATGTGGATGCGAACATAACATCTCAGTCCCAAATCACGTTTTTTGGAATCCCATGCAACCCGAAAATTTCTTTCATAAATATATCAGCAATATGTATTGTCTTGTAAGTAGACTGTACAGGTATAAAATGTGCAGATTTGCTTAATATGTCTACCACTACCATGATTGAATCATTCTATATTTTTGTTCGCGGTAGACCTATGATGAATTCTAAGGAGATAACCTCCCACTTCCATTCAGGTATGGGTATGGGCTGCAATAGTCCCGCAAGATGCTGGTGCTCCACCTTTTCCTGCTGACATTCCAAACATTTTCTTAGATATTCAACAATATTCTTACACATGCTTGGCCAATAATATACCTTTCTTATTTCACTAAGAATTTTTTGATATCCCGGATGAGCAACGTAATTGCTGCGATGAAATTCATTCAATATTAACTCCTTTAGAGTTATGCGATTAGACACATATATTATTCCTTGGAAGGTCAGCAGCTGATCTTCATTCTTTCCATACTCAGATGTTTTACCTTGCTTCCTATTTTCTTCCATTTCTTGCCATAGAAATTTCTATTTCGGATCTTTCTGTGCCTCTTCTTTTAACTGTTCCAAAAATTGGCTTTCTAGTTGATTATAGTATAACGCATAAATACCATGTAACTTTCTGCTCAACGCATTTGCTACTCGATTTTAATTTCCCTTTACATGCTGAATGTCCATATCAAATTCACTTAGAAAGGCATTCCATATTTCTTGCCTGGAATTTGAATCTGCTTGCTTAAAATAATTAGTCAAGCTACTATGGTATGTTTTAAGTACAAACCTCTCACCCAGCAGATAATGCCTCCACACTCGGAGAGCAGGTACCACTGCTGTAAGCTCCAAATCATAAGAAAAATATTTATGTTCATGGTCCTTCAGTTTTCTAGACTCCTATGCTACCACTTTACCTTCCTGGGTTAAGATTGCTCCAACACCTTCTTTACTTGCATCAGTACAAACTTTCTAATCTTTATCAGGGTCAGCTACCCTCAAAACTGGTGCTATAGTCAGAAGTTGTTTCATCTTTTCAAAGTTGTTCTAACACTCATTTGTCCATTTGAAGAGCTTTCCCTTCTTCTGCAAAGATGTAATAGGAAAAGAAATTTTAGAAAATCCTTCTATAAATCTGCTATAATAACCAGCTAATCCCATAAACGATATAATGTCGACCACATTCTGGACTACTCGCCATTCCATAATAGTTTGATATTTTCTGGATCAACAGCGATTCCTTTAGTTGATATGACATGTCCCAGATATTGGATTTCTATTTTAAAGAATCGCATTTACTAAACTTAACATATAGTTGATGCTTTCTCAACATCTCCAAGACTATTCTCAAATGCTCTTTATGTTCCTCCAAACTTTTAGAATATATCAGAATATCATCTATGAAAATAAGTAGAAATTTATCCAAGAATGGATGAAAAATGCCATGCATTAACCTCATAAAGGTTGCTGGTGCATTCGTCAATCTAAAGGGTAGCACCATGAATTCATAGTGCCCATAACGAGTGCGAAATGTTATTTTACAAATGTCTTCATATTTAATTCGAATCTGATGATATCCAGATCTTATGTCTAAGAAAACACCTTAGCCCCTCTTACTTGAGCGAACAAGTTATCAATTCTTGGTAGGGGGTATTTATTCTTGACAGTTAGCTTATTAAGCTGCATGTAATCCATGCACATACATAAGGTTCTATCTTTATTTTTTTTAAATAGGACTGGTGCTCCCCATGGAGACACACTTGGACGGATATAGCCTTTGTCTAGCAGTTCTTGTAGCTGCATTTTCAGTTCAGTTAGTTCTGGCACGCTCATTCTATAAGGAGCTCTTGACACCGTGGAGGCTCCTGGTAACAACTCTATGGTGAAGTCAATATCCCTCTTAGGTGGTAAACCAGGAATGTTTTCTGGAAAAACATCCAGAAATTCCTATACTACAGGGATATCCTCCATTATTGGTGACTTTTCCTTGGAGTCTGTGTACCCCACTTGAATTGCATACAACTGGCATCATTTTCTGATACACTTACCCATTTGAGATGCTGTGATTGGAGGTAATTATACTAGCTTTTTAATTCCTTGAATCTCTTTTCGCATGCCATATTTCATTCTATAGTAAATGATATTTTCTTTACATCCCACTAAAGTCCAGTGTTTTTCTAACCAATCCATGCCCAATAACACATCATAAGATCCCAAGGGTAAAATATTTAAATCTACTTGTAACTGTTGTTTTGCCACTTCCAATGTACAATTTGGAATCTTTGTAGTTACCTTTCGTTTTGCCTCAGTAGCTAGCTATACTAACCAGGAATTCTTAAATTTCTGTTCTTTTCATTTGCACTTTTCCACTAATTTGGGACTTACATAACTCAAACTTGCTCCAGGATCTACCAAAATTGAAATAGGTTTAGTTAGTAAAGTACCTTCTAATTCAATCATTGTGGGCTGATAATCAGCCTGCCGGTCTTCCAAAGCTGCATTGATGCGAGGTATGTTACGCGCCACGTCCCCCACTATAGATGTTTCCTGTAGGTTTGCCACAATATCATTTCTGGTTCTTTGTGGACAGTTTTTATAATAATGAGTCTCCCCACAGCCCCAACACTGTAGAGGAGGTTTAGTAATCTATCCCTGCTCTGGCTTACTAAATGATTTTATGGACTTTTCTTCCACTGGCCATTTGGTTCTTTGGTGATTTCTACCAAATTTCTTACTAATAGAATGACGCACTACACCTTTAAAGTTGCCACTTTTACTGCTTTTGAAATTGTAATTAATTTTCTGACTTTTCTTTGGCTGCCAGCTTTTTCCGCCTTCACCCTTGGCCTTGGACTGCTAATAGCACATTCGAGCTTTACGAATGGCTTCATCCATGGTCTGAGGATTAACAAATTATATTCATTCCCTCATATGAGTTGGTAGGCTACTCAGGAACCTCTACACCTTGGCCTTTTCCTCTCGAAGATAACGGACATAACGTAACAGGGAAGTGAATTTAGTGACATATTCATCCATGGTCATTTTCCCCAACTGTAGATCATGAAATTCCTTAGCTTTGTCATCATAAAATCTTTCTTTCAAGTACTTGTCTTTAAAATACTACTGAAACAATTCCCAAGTAATATCATGTTCATCAATGCTGCGTACATTTTTCACTTCTTCCCACCACAGGGTGGCATTTTCTCGTAACTGTTATATAGCTAATCTAGCCTTCATATTGTTGTTATGTTCATATACCTGAAAGTACTTACTCATATTAATTAACCAGGCTTCCAGCACCTCCTCTGCCTCACCATCAAATGTTGGTGGTTTAATTTTGCGAAATTCTTCCTGCAGTTCTACTTTTTGTCTCTTAATATCTTGCTGGTCAGACAGATTGCCTGACTCTACCTCATTGTAATTCTTATTTTTACTTCTTAGAGAGGGAATATTTTCAACTCTGTCTGTGATATTAATTCTCATTTGTTGTTCATCATCTGCTGGTAAGCCTCTTTCAGCACTTGGATGATCCATCTCCTGATTTTGTTTGTTTGATAGGCTCTTTAATATTTTCCCCTGGTCTTGTAACAGTCACTCATTATCCTTTCGGACTCTTATCATTTCCTACTGTAATTGTTGCACAATATTCAACAAGAAACTAGTTTGGTGCTGCTATTCTTCAAGCAACCAACTAGTCTTTTGATGTTGTTCTACACTTAACTGAACCCACATTTCTGGGTTCATGACTGTTGGTTCTTGAGTTTCCCCAGCCCCTTGTTGCGATTGTGATGCTATAGCTCCTCTCAGTATCTCTTTCTCTCTCTTTGTGTGTGCATTATTCACATACACAGCTTCATCATTAGTCGACCCTTAGGGTCCCAGCATAGTAACGCTAGCTCTGATACCACTTGTCACATACCCATACTAAGAAAATGAAAATACAACAGTAAAAAAAAAAATTTAATGGCCTTACCATGTATATATATTGATGCTAGGGGAAGATTTACCATTCATAACATAATAGTAACATTGCACACTTAATTTTACCGATGATACTTTATAAACATAGGTTCATTCATTAGTTGTAATTCTCGTATTAAAATGGCACATGGCAACATTGATATTACAGTTGTTGGATTTTTATACAAAACTTACAAATGTTATTCCTAAGTGTTTAACCTAGGTTATCTGCATGTTTCGGTTATGGTGGAAATCCACATAGCATAAGGCATTTAAGTATAAGGAGCTGGTTTTCAACTCCACTTGACTCAGTTGTACTGCACATTTACTTCTTATGGGAGAGCTGCCATATCCCTTAAGATTTCTTCGGGATTTTCTATGGGAGTCTTTCTGAATCCATCAGCTCCGATCTGATAATATTTTAGTGCATTTGGCTTGGAAGGAGTTATGGATCTGAGCTCCATTTCACCAAAACCCTATGGTTTCTCCGCCTCTATTCGCATAAATTTGCTTGCTGCTTTTCTTGGCTCTCCTTTTGGGAGATTTCTTAAACATGGCTCGATTCATTTATGTTGCTGACAGTAAGGATGCCTGCCAATTTAATCCGCAAAGTTCAATTTATGATCATGCCCCAGCTGCAGAGGGTTTAGGCATCATTACCCTGTTGGAATGCTTAATGGAGTAGCCTTTCAGGTAAGGCACGACTATGTTTATAATTTGCTATTACGTTTTATTTCCTTGCTTGGCTCTATTGCAGAGTTTTCACATGTTTTTGTTTGATAATCTCAGAGATGTATTCGTTCTCCTATCTCTGTGTACGAAGTGTATGTATATGGTAAACCATAGTTCTGGGAGGCTTATTTCCACATTTTATTTAATGTTCACAGGCCTTGGCAGTAGTGACTCCTCCATTTTTTTAGGTAAATACCCTAGCTGGCATTTACATTCTATGAGGGTTTCTATTTTCGCATTTTGGTTAAGTTCATATGCGCTTACCATCATTTCTCGATTTGTTTTAACCTTTGCATGTTTGTCAAATAACGTTTACAGTTAGATTTTATTTACATGCATCACAACTATGATTTGTTTCCTCATACTTCGATGATACACAGGTACCCCGATTCCAATGAGAGTCGAAACCCTTGGTTCTGGTCTCATGCTTTCCCATATTTCTATCATTGGGCCATTTCATTTCATTTGTTTTTCTCTGATAATGAGATTTAAAAGTCCTCGGAATATGTAATTATTAGATCCTAATGTGTTTGATTCACCCTGAACTCGATTCTGAGACATATCTGAAGGATTAATCCCTCAGATTTATTACAAGTTTCATAGAGAGGAAAAAGGGTTTAAATTAGCAGTACTGTTAACATTCTCAAGCACATTCTTACTTGGTTTGCAGAGTTAAATATAATACATTTTAGTCTGGTTCTTGTTTTCCACAATACATTTGTATATTTATCTATATATGAAAATGTTTGGTTTCCCTTGCAACAATATTAATAGTAGAAATTTTACCTCCTGCATGTATGAATTTTCAAGTATGCGTTCTTGGGTTAGAAAATCTCGCTTATGTCTTATAAATTTCTCAAAGAATATTTCTCGTTATTATTAATAACTATTACTAAAGATTCTTTTCTTATTACCCAATAATGTAATAAGGGTTTCTATGGAACTTTCATAATGTTTCTTGTTTCTCTATAGTAGAGTTGCATACAGATTATTTAACTTCCGCCGAAGTTCTATTTCTCTGCTTATAATATTCTTTAATAACGTATTTAATCAGTGATCAGACCACCCTTATGAAAGTTTGTGTATAGAAACCCTTGTTATAATGAACAGTTGTTTTGGGGTAGGGTTTCACCCCAACCTCAGACCACAAGTTCTAGTTTCATGTTTTCTGAGATGATACATTTTCTAAATGTTAAGAACTCGTATATTATGATATAGTACATGTTGTATTCAGCTGTTTTTTTTATCACGGTTACAATTTACTTTCCTAACTCATTCTTAACTATATTTGCATAATTTTTGTTTTTACCTATAATGTAAAATACTATATGTTTTCTTTAAAATCAAAATAATCCCACTGTATTCTTCTTAGCGTTTGATATATTTTGTAGTATAAAAATTTAACTGTATCTTTCAACAGTATTTCTCTCTTTTCCTTTACACAAAAATATAATCTACCATTTTACAGAGCTTTATTATTCAACCCATACTGCAATTTTTGATAATAGTAATCTATTACAATCAATATTTCCATATTAATACAAATAACACAACATAATAAAAAGTCTTTGTACTTATCTGGAATTTATTTTTTCAAGTTGTGGTCCTCCCAGCCATCAAGGGAGGCTATTACGTCCTCCACTTGCCCCCTAGCCCCATAATCTGGATGGTGTCCCAGGTTAACAATGGATTTGTTTCACTTTCTGCTATGACCTCTGGATGGCCAATCTAGTCAAACTCAGAAAGTCTGGTTTTACAAGGTATGCTATGAATTATTTTCAACTGATCATAACTAGCTCTAGAAAATACTCCCCTTTACCAAAATAGCATAGAACCCCCACTCCTCCTCTGGGATTTAGCTTTATCCTCAGAAGAGTAGGTAACTGTCTTTCCAACTATCCCCAACCACCTCCTATTCTTGGAAACATTTCTTTACCATCAGCTTTATGTATATTTCATATTAGAGATTTTTCCTTTAATTAATTAATTACTTCTAATTAATAAATCAGCAAATTATATAATTTGCTTAATCAACAGTAATTGTTTGAGTTTTTCTTGCTAGATAAAGATAAACACATTGTCTTTTAACTAATTACACTAGTTAATTTTAATGAAGCTATCACAAGTTGATACTCATGGAAAAGGAATAAAAAAATAGAAACAGAGATGGGAAGAGAAAGGAGTTTATTGATTAATGTTGATAAATGTTATCAATGTAGTTGAAAATGCTGAAAGTGATGTGAAGTGTAAAGGTTGAAAATTTAATGTGAAGGATGAAAATGGTTAAAGTGGAACATAAAATATTAAGAGAAAAGAAGAAAAATATATTCTTTCATTTTAAAGAAAAATGTAGATAATACAATTCTCATTGGTCTCCTTGTAATAATTACTAATTGAGCAGTTTTATTTCAGCTCTATTTTTCAAATTTTCATTCAGAACTGAAAATGAGGAGACAAGCTTACGAGTATTTTTTGGAAGTCCAAAATAAAATGCTTCATTTCATATTTTTGCAAAGAATACAAACAACCAATGGATTGCTTATAAAATATGCAATGTGGAATGGAAACATTACATTTTTAAAGTGAAGTAGTTGGCCTAAGAAAGTAGAAGAGCAGAAGAGGCACAAAGTGGAAAAGGTCAAGCAGTACAACAATAGACTTGAAAGCAAAATGATGTATGAGGTAACCAAAATTTGTGACTTGATGTTGTGACTGAGAGATTCTTGTTCCTTTCTATGTTCAGGTAGAGGCATCCCGTGGGTTGGACCATGCAGAAAAGTTGTGGGAGTTGTAGTTTCCTTTGAGGTAGTAGCCACTTGTAGGTTGAAGCCTACAAAAATCTGATGTAATAAGGAGTAGTTGCTTTCCTTCACATCACTTTCTACCTAAAATTACTGGTTCCCCCCCTAGGGGTTTCCACTTATATTTCGTGTCTTCATGCGTTGGTTCTTGAACACGTACATTACATAAGAAGAAAATTAAACTGAGCATGAATAACGATTTTAGATTACTAATTGACATTCAGTTGAGCTAGAGTCAGTATTTTAAATTACTAATTCACATCCCTTCTCATTAATTCTCAATCATAAATATCAACAATAACATGCAATAATGTTCATCTGAAAAAAATATTGACTGCTTAAATACTTTATTATTTATTCATTAATTTATAAACATAAAAAACCATTATTTATTAATATAAAATGATAAAATATAAATTTATAAATACTATGAAAAAAATATGAGAAATCAAATTTACTTAGAATATAGTTTTTATAATTTTATACTTTTTAATTATATTAAAAATATAATATAAATTATTATTATTATATTTCAAATAATTAAATATTTTATTAAATTATTAATTATATAAATAATGTTTTATCAAGTCAATAAACATTCCCTTTTATAATTTGCAACCTAGAATTTAAGTTTTTAGTCTATTTTTTAATGATAAATTTAGAATATTTCCTTCAAATTTAAAAGTGGTATTTAATAAACAATTTTTAGTGCCATTTTTTAATAACGAGTTTAGAATATTTTTTTTAAATTTAAAAATAGTATCTAATTTATAAATTCGTTATTTATTAAAATTTAATTAAATTAATACATAATAGATATTTCAATTAAATTACATAGATGGATAGATAGTTTATGGGACTCAATGAGTTCTAGAAACATGAGTTATTTTCATGCTTTCTCTCTTCATGCACATTTTCTACTATTAACAACATCCATTTTGCTAAACAATATTAATATTGGAGTGAGGTGTATGTAATATAAAGGTTAGACTACATTAAAATCTAACACACCATAACACTAAAGGTTAAGTAGAAACTTGAATATTAACCATTAATTTCTACACTTTTGTCCAGGTACGTGTTTTTCTTATAAGTAAATTCTCCCAACAAGTGCTTTTTCCACGCCATTCAAATGCCGATTTCCAATACCCTATTCCAACACCTAGTTTTTAAGTAAATTCTCCCAACAAGTTCTTTTACAATGCCATTTCAATACCTAGTTTTTAAGTAAATTCTCCCAACAAGTTCTTTTACAATGCCATTTCAATGTCTGGTCTCAATACCCTATTCCAGCGCCTAGATGGATTAGCTTCAAGATAAGATTTTCCCACACCTTTTTAATGCTTTGCCTCGATAGGCACCTGCATCTTCTGCAACACTACTTTTTTGAAGGAATATATTCCCTTTACGAATACATTCTCTCACCTAGATGTATAGAATATTTCAAAGAGAGGCACCAGCTCAGGACACAGAGTTGGTGGTCGAGCCTGGCAAGGGGACCCAGTTCATACTCTATGACGAAACAAGGGCCGTCTTCTCCCACCTAGATGTCTAGAATATTTCAAAGAGAGGCAGCAGCTCAGGACACACAGTTGGTTGTCGAGTCTGGCAAGGGGAGCCAGTTCATAGTCAATAATGGAACAAGGGTCGTCAATGTTTAGTGGGTTAATGTTACCGGCTTCTATTTCCGATACTTGAAGACGTTGACCAGCTTTTATTAACAGAACTCCAAGGTGTTGGCCAGCCACAAATTAGGCGGATGTGCCACTGTAAAATAATGCTACGCAGTAATTGCAGCACCTCCCAAACTGCCGATGCGCTGTGATAATAAGAGGATACAGTACACAGTCTCTTATAAAAATATTCTAGAGTTCTATTAGATAGTTTGTTGTTATATATCAATCATGTAGGGTCACTTCAGTACTCCGTTGATTTACTTACATTATATATTTAAACCTATTTAAAGTGATCAGGTTGCGTTAGATCATATATGGTTTATGAAGAATTATTAAACTATATTTAAAAACAGTGCCTGATTTCTTTTTTTTTTCTTTCCCCTGAAATGTTTTCATGTTATTGTATGGGGTTATGTTGCATTAGATCATATATGGTTTATGAAGAATTATTAAAACATATTTAAAAACAGTGCCTGTGACGTTTTGATATTAGTGTGCTTCAACCTCAGCGAGTGACGAAGGTAGTTCATCATCGTCCAGTAAAAAGGTCCATTCTGAAGGAAGGTTAATCCACCGGTACCCCTCATAGTTGATATGGGAATAAAAAAAATTTATAATGATATTGCAATAAATATTTAATCCTTTATGTAATCATTTGTAAATCTAAAATAATCATTACTCATAAATATAAATTAATAAAACATAAATTTAATTTTAATATATAAATAATGTTAATAAAAATATAGAAATTGAATTTATTTAAAATATGATTTTTTATATTTTTAATTATATATATATATATATATATATATATATATATATATATATATATATATATATAATGAAAATAATTATATAGAAAATATTTTTTTCATGGCCATAAGTATTTTGTTACAAATGGAATGATACAAAAATTAAGTTTTCAAGATTTTCCTTTAGGAGAATAAGTTTAGAATAATTTTTTAAATTTAAATGTTATGTTTAACTTATAATAATTATTTAAATTTTATATAATTTTGTTACTTGTTAAAACTAAACTAAATTCATAAATAATGGATAGTTAAATTGTATTAATAAATAGCATATAATTAGTTTATAACAATTTATCACTATTGATAGAAACATGCATCTAGAACTAGTAATCATGGTGAAATTTAGTTGTTGGATTTCTACTATGATTCAAAAACTAACATTTACTTTAAATATGAGCTTCTTCTAAGCACATTTCCTACTACAAACAATATTCACCATGATAAGCATCATTAATGTTGGGAGGAGTTGTATGTGACATATAGGTGATTAGACTCTAATTATCTCAAAAGAAAGTAATATTAAATGTTGGGTAGTAGCCAAAATATTGATGGTTAATTTCTATACTTTGTCAAGAGAGATGGATTTTCCATACCTTCTCCACCACATGCTGTCAGTTCACTTTCTGAATTCCTTCTCCCCACAGGAACAATACCTTGTGTTAACAACTACATGCATTGGCTCTACCATGGGCCTTTGTGCACCTTTTTAATGCCTCTTCTCAATAAACACATGCATTGTCCCTCACATGCACTGACTATGACATGAAATGACTCCACCATGGTTTTTTTCGACAACTTTTTAATGCCTTGTCCCAAAAAGCACATGCATTGTCTCCAACATGCACTAGTTCCACCCTTGCCCTTTCCCACATATTTCCACAAATTTTTAATGTCTTGTAGCAATGAACATATGCATTTTTTTCCAATACATAACAGCATAAATTATCCCAACACACTTGTTTTTTTTGTGTACATCATCCTCCAATAATTTACTAATATAAATGAGAACATGTTCCATAATAATATTATTTGAATACTATTTTACAATACCAATTTTAAAAAAAAAACTATTAGTGAAATCACAATATTTAAATAAAAAAATCATAAAATATTATTTTAGTGACTAATTATTTAAATAACAAAGAATAATAATATGAAAAAATTGCAACTAGGGAGATTTAGAAAAAGAGAGAAAATGCAATTGATGTCCACATTGTGAGTTTTGAGTGGCTAGAAAATTGTTATTTATTTTGATAATTGATAACATTTTTTTTTGACTCTGAACAAGGCTTGAATAACAATAATATTTGACAGTTGAATGTTCAATTTGACTGAAATTAACATGGTCAAAAAAAATGCTTAGCCAACATTTCAATCACATTGATGATCAGAAAAGTTGTGGGGGTTGGAGCTTCCTTTAAGGTACCACTCACTTGTAGGTTGAAGCTTACAAAAATTTGATGTAATAAGGAGGCTTGTCTTCACATCACTTTCGGCTTAAAATTCATGGTTTTCACCCTATGAGGTTTCAACTTATATATGTTGCCTTCATGTATTGGTTCTTGAATGTTGTGTCAATGTTCTTAAATCCTCAATAAATAAATTAGCAAATTTATGTGTCTCACACCTTCTAAAATAATTCAATAATAATAGAGCAAGTACATAAACCACATTAAGAAAAGTAAGTTGAATAAGAGTAAAGATTTTAAATTTACTAATTCACACTAAGTTGATAAAGAGTAAATATTGTAAATTACTAATTTACACTTATTCTCTGTAATTTCCAATCATAAATATCAATAAAGACATGCAGGGGAGTTGTTCAAAAAAAACTTAATGCTTAAATATTTTATTATTTATATATTTATTTACAAATATAAAACAATTATTATTCATAAATATAAGGAAATCAACTTTACTTAAAATATAGCTTTTCTAATTTTATTTTTTTAATTATATTTAAAAAACTAAATTAATTTAAATTATTATTGTTATATTTCTAATAAATAATTATTTTAATAAATTATGAATTACATAAATAATATTTTATCACGTTAATAAACATTAATTTTTATAATTTGCGTCATAAAATTTAAGTTTTTAGTATATTTTTTAAATAATGAATTTAGCATATTTTCTTCTTTCATGCCATTTCAATGTCTTGTCCCAATGCCCTATCCCAACACCTACATGCATTAGCTTCAAGATGGGATTTTTCCACGCTTTTTTAATATTTTCACTTAATAGACACATGCATCTTTTACAAGACTAGTTTTTTCCATACTTTTTTAATGTCTTTTTTAACACTAGCATTGTTTCCATGCCCTTTTTAATTCCTTTCATAACATGAGCATAAGTTGTCCCTAGACACATCCATTTTTTGTAGACTTTGTATATAAATAACTTAGGTTTACAAATGGAACCAGTTCCATCATGGGATTAGTTTGACACCACTCTACAACATTGCTCAAAAGAAAATTTATTCATAAAATTACAATTATTAAATTAAAATTTATAAATATTTATTTTATTTATTAAATAATTAATGAAAATTTTAATTAAATTAATAATTAATATAAACGATAATAAAAATAATGTTTTGCAAAATATTTATAATATGAATGAATTGAATAACCAGAAAATACAAAACATTGCTATTTATTTTGATAGTTAATAGTAGTTATTTCCTAATAAAATTTAGGAAAATATATTCAACATCCTGCAAATCAAATATATCAGATTTTTATGATTTTCAAATATTAGATTTTAGATTTTATGATTTATCTAGACTCTTAGAGGAGTGTAGTCCTTGAATAGGAGATCATAGTAGGTCATTTACTGAATAAGTCCATTAACTGAATAAGTCCTTGAATAGAATATCATAAGAAACAATCTACTCAATCAGATCTGAAATGTTGGCTTGGAAATTTCACCAGTAAAACTTACCAATAAACCCATGGTAAGAAGCTTTGACCATTCAACCCAAACGCTGAGATCACTTTTAAATGTGACCAGATTTTCCTTTTCCATTTACCAATATATTCGCCGACCTACATGTCTAGAATATTTCAAGCAGAGGCAGCAGCTCCGGACACACGGTTGGTGATCGAGGCTGGCAAGATGAGCCAGTTCGTACTCAATGACGGAACACGGGCAGTCAATGTTACCGTTGCCACTTCTATTAACAGATCACGAAGCGGGGCACCAGCCACAAATTAGGGGGCGTGCCATTCTAAAATAATGCTAAGCAGTAAATGCAGCACCTCCCAAACTTCCTCTGCGCTATGATAATAAGAGGATGCAGTACACAATATCTCAGAAAAGATTCGAGAGTTCTACGAGATAGTTTGTTATTATATATCAATCATGTAGCGTAACTTCAGTGCTCCGTTGATTTCCTTACATTATATATTTAAACCTATTTAAAATGATCAGGTTTTGTTAGATCATATATGGTTTATGAAGAATTATTAAAATATATTTAAAAAGCAGTGCTTGATTTTTTTTTCCTTTCCCCTGAATTGTTTTGATATTAGTGTATGTGATTTTGTTGCATTAGATCATATATGGTTTATGAAGAATTATTAAAACATATTTAAAACAGTGCCTGATTTCTTTTTTTTACCCTAAAATGTTTTGATATTAGTGTGTTTCAGCCTCAGCGTATTACGAAGGTAGTTCATCATCCTGCAGTAAAAAGGTCTATTCTGATGGCAGGTTAATCCATTGTCGGGATCGTATCCCCACATAGTTGAGATGTCAATGAAAAAAAATTATAATAATATTGCAATAATTATTTGACAATTTATATAATTATTTGTAAACTTAAAATAATCATTACTCATAAATATAAATTAATGAAACATAAATTTAATTTTGATATATAAATAATGTTAATAAAAATACAGAAATTGAATTTATTTAAAATATAATTCTTATAATTTTAATTTTTTAATAATATAGTAAATATTTTAAATTTTAAATTATTATTTGTAATTTTATATTTTTAAGAAATTATTATGGTAGTAAGTATTCTATTAGTGACACAAAAATTAAGTTTTCAATTTATTTTTTGGGACGATGAGTTTAGAATAATTTTTTAAATTTAAATGTTGTGTTAACTTATAATAATTATTTAAAATTTATATAATTTTGTTATTTGTTAAAATAAAATAAAATTTATAAATAGTGGATAGTTAAATTGTATTAATGAATAATGGATAATTAGTTTAAAACCATGTATGAGTATTGACAGAAACATGAACATCTACAACTAGTTATCATGGTGAATGTTAGTTGTTAGATTTCTATTATGATCAAAAAATAACATTAATATTAAATATGAGTTTTTTTCTATGCACATTTCCTACTACAAACAATATCCATCAGGGTAAGCACTATTAATATTGGTATGAGTTGTAAAAAAAAAAAAAAAACTAAAAAATGAATACTACAACCAAGCTTACAATATATATATATATATATAAGTGATTACACTCTAATTACTTCAAAATCATATGATATTAAATATTAGCTTGCAACCTAAATATTGATGATTAATTTTTATATTTTGTTCTTCATACTTTTTAGATGCCTTCTCCCAGAGAAACAATACTTTGTGTCAAAAACTACACTCATTGACTCTAACATGGGCCTTTCTGTACATTTTTAATGCCTCTTCTCAATAGGCACATGCATTGTCCCTGACATGCACTCTTTCTGACATGCATTGGCTCCACCATGGGTGTTTTCCATGCCTTTTTAATGCGTTGTCCCAACAAGCACATGCATTGTCTTCAACATGCACTAGTTCCACCCTTGACCTTTCCCACACCTTTCCACAAATTTTTAATGTCTTGTAGCAATAAACACATGCACATTTTCCAGCATATTTTCCAATACACAAGAGCATAAATTGTCCCAGCAAGTTTGTTTTTTTTATACTGTATATCATCCTCCAATAACTTACCAATATAAATGAAAACATATTCCATAATAATATTATTTGAAAACTATTTTATAATACCAATTAAAATAAATGTTTTTAGTCAAATCATAATGGCTAAATAAAAAAAAATTAAATATTAATTAGTTACTAAATAATTAAATAACAAAAAATAATAATATGACATAATTGCAACTTCCAAAAATAGAGAAAACGTAATTGATCTTCACAATGTAAGTTGGTCAGAATTGTTATTTATTTTAATAATTTATCGCATTTTATTTTATTTTTTTATTTCCGAGCCAAGTTTGAGTAGCAATAATATTTGTCAATTCAATGCTCAATTTGGGTTAGATTAACATGGTCAAAGCAAATATTCAGCCAACATTTCGATCACTGTTGTGGTCAGATTTTCCTTTCGGTTTACCAATATATTCTCAGAGGATCTGAATGTCAGAGAATAATTTTTAGGAGAGTCACACATTTCGTGGTCGAGGCTGAGTTCATATTCAAAGACGGAACAAGGAAAGCACTTGTTTAGTGGATCAATGTTACCGATTCGGCTTCTACTTCCGATACTCGCAGATGTTGACCAGCACGAATTGGGCGGCTACGACACTGTAAAATAATAATAAAAATTAGGCTACGGAGTAAATGCAGCACCTTCCAAACTGCCATTGCGCAGTTATAATAAGAGACTACACTACACAATTTCTTCTCAGAAAAGTTTTCAGATTTCTTGGAGACAGTTCGTTCATAAGACTATCAACATTTTGCCATGGCTAGAGCTCCTAGAGAACGCACTGCAAAGGTGGAGTACAAATCTCCAGTGGATCGGGCATGGTATGCCGTATTGCTTGACTATGGACAGCCCAGAGGACGCGCTGCCTACTTTAACATACGTTACACAGGTGTGCTTCCAAGAGGGGAGGTGGAAGTGGTAGACTTAAATGATAGCAGCAAAGTAGAGGAGGTGACAAGAAACTTTCGGCCGCTGTCCCGGCAATTACAGGATCCTGACTGCTGCATGGTGCACCGGGGGATGCGAATATGTGCATCATACCGACGCCATGGGGATCTGCGATATTACGACGCCATTGTCATACAGGTCAAAATGACTTTGATTCAAGGATGAAACCAATTTCATGTAGCTTTTATTCCTTTGAACTTGAGTGCTAGGTGGATTTCCTTAAATTATTTCTCTCAGCCTCTGTCAAGTGATCATGTTGATCATGTTGCTTTAGATCTTATATGGTTCATGAACAACTAATACTATGTAATTAAAAACAGTGGCTGTTTTTTTTTTTCCTAAAATATTTTGATATCAGTGTGCTTCTACCTCTGCATATTAGGAACGTAGTTCATCATGTGTTAGTAACAAGCTGTGTTGTCTGATGGCAGGTTCGTCAGCGTCCCCACAGAAAGGAAGAGAAGTGTGTTTGCGCTTTCGAGGTTTCGTGGGAAGATGGTCCAGGTGCACCAACAAATGAAATCACAACTCTTACTGTTAAACGTATCTGTTTACTAACACCGGGAAGCGTTGATGATCATCCAGGAATACAGTTTCTTCAGGGTTTCCTCGGTTAGTAGAAAGCTGAGAAAGGAAGTGTTTTGTCAGGTCGGCAAAAGAATAGGAAAGTGTCATAATGATTAGTAAAGTGATTGTGTGTCAAACTTACTTCTTATATTTTGTAATAGTTATTATATGATTTTGGACTTTTACCAATTTTATTGTGCATATGATATGGGTGAAAAAAAATGAGTTATGTAGTGTGATTTTATTTTTTTTAAATTGAGTTATGTAGTAATTTAGGCTAAGAGATTTTGATAATATAAAAATATAATGACTAGCCACTATTTTGTTAGACTGGGAAAATTTGTTGTCCTAATTGTTCTACCGTTCTCCCAACCACAGAGACAAAAAAAAAATAAAAATAAAAATATGTGTAATTAGGCCGATAGGCCTTCTCTTTTGAAAGAGATCAAGTTTTTTTTCTTCAACACATTCATTTTGCAAAAGACACATCATTTTGCAAAAGACACATATTCGTCGTTTAAAAAATGGCACCTGTTATTTTCGGTCAGTCGACAGATTCCCTATCAACGCAATTTGTTTGAATTTAGGCCGATAGGATCAATACACTTTTGGTTGTTGTCAACACTTTTAGTCTTATGCTGACATCTGTGCACTATTTTTAAGTTGAAATTTGAGCAGTGTCTATTTGAATTCTTCATTATATTTATAGCAGTGGGCGCGAATATTTCATTACATTTATAGCAATGAACACGAATCTCATGGTGCACGACTACACCCAAAACCCCAATCCTAAGTCATCATTATTTTCTCCAGTTTTAACTGCGCCACTGAGTTTGTTGTGGTTGAATCCAATGTCGTTTCCTTTCAAGAACAAGAACTCTGAGTTTGTTGTGGTCGAATCCAATGTCGTTTCCTTTCAAGAACAAGAACTCCAGTGTCATATGAAGGTGCGAGAATTTTATTTCAAGCAGTGTCATAGTCGTTTGCGTTATTGCAGAGTCATGAAATCATTGTCGTTTGCGTTATTGGAGAATCATGAGATCATTTATATGGTTTCTTAATGGTTGAACCCTCGGATTTTAATTCAAGCAGTGTCATAGTCGTTTGCGTTATTACGGAATCGGGAAATCATTTATATGGTTTCTTAATGGTTGCACCCTCGTGTGGATGTCAGCACCATCTATATGACCTTAGTTCCTCGTAAGCTATGGATAGGTCTGATACATTTTAGGCCCTTTTTATGTAAATGACAACTATCTCTATTTGAAGACGCTTTTTAGATGCATATATCAAGAGTTTTAAACCCATAGTTATTCTAACTAAGCAACTATGATGAGATATTGATATTACGTTGAGATGATGCGAAGACCCGAAAGGAATCCAATGTATAGCAGCACCAACATGTTCCACTACATCTCTGAAACATAATCGGAGGAAGGTAATGAGACAGTTGATAGCTTCTTGTTTTGACATCTTACTTTATGTTCATTCGATGAATTTATTTGATTTTTCTCTTTTCTATTTATTATGATGGATTTTAACATAAGTTATTATTGCTATACTTTTTCTTTGAAGACGCCTAATAGTCACAAACTCCTGCCTGCAAAATTTCAGAAGGCCTGCATTGTGAATTGCCACCAATTGCGATTTTCCAAGAGAGTATTTCATCATTTATTGGGTCAGTTGTTTCTTTGGATATGCATTGTTAGAATTTAGACTCATGGATACTGGTATCTCCAATAATGATATGGGATGTTGTTTGATCTTGCAAGAATATCCCTTCTCTCCATCAGCGTCCCATCAGGAAACACCTCATCCTCTATGGCCTCTTTTCTGCCCAATGGCATGGTAGGGTAAAATCTCATCGTTTCGATAAACACGTATCTAGATAATGCATTTCTTTCAGCTCTTCCCTGCTGAAACGAAGTGCATCACCCGGTATCACAGTAAGTAACTGGTCTGTTACTTAGAATCCTTTGGATCTCGTTGGCTTGGTGTAGGGTAGTTAATCCCACGGTAATGTCATTGAACGGAAGGGTGACCGCCTTGCTTGTGCACTGCACAAGACTATTTACAAATTGTTAACAATTGTATTCCATTCCCGCTTTTCTTAAATATGAGTCGAAAGAAATTTTGGACAGTTGTATTCCTTTCCCGTTTTTCTTAAATATGAGTCGAAAGCAATGTTGGACATTGCATGGAACTAGATTCTCAGTCCGATCCACCTCCCATGCCTGAGTGCATTCGTGAAGATTTTGTTTTTCTTCCTTTACGTGTGTATAATTGATATAGTTAAAAAGATACCGTGTATATTATAGCTAATCATATAATTCAACTTATGGAAACTTACTCAAATTGTTCTAATGTTCTATCGTTCCAATAGATTAATATGACATCACAATAATCTTAATATTTTATTTAATACTAAGAAAATATATTTTCTTAACAAAGTGTAAATTTTAATTTTCATAAATTCTAAATAAATTGACCTTGTTATTAATTTATACTAGACAAATATAGAAATGGTTTAGAATTTACAATTAGTTTTTTATTAATTTATAATCAAAACCAACTTTATATATTTTTTTCTTTCTGTTTATAATCCTCTATTTTATTTTAAGGTGATTTTTTTTATCTCTTTACTAGGAATAACATATTACATAGATATATTTTTGAGTAATTTTGTTTTTAAAATTAATATTTTTTACACTGTCAATTTAAAAAATAAATAGTAATAACTGAAAAATTATTATCATTCACAAATAATAAAAATCTTCAATTTTTATAAATATAATTAATTAAAGTAATTAATTTATAAAAAGATAAAGTAATTAAGTTAGGAAAATGTTATTTTACATTTTAATATGGGAGTTAGTGAACATACTAGTTCACAAGCATGAAACAATACTATTATTGACATTATAGATTATGTGATTGATTTACATTTAATATTTAAAACAAATTAATATTTTAGTGTAAGCTATAAATAAAATATTTCAATTTCTATATTAAAAAAACATAATTGTTGTGTCATTTCCTAGAATAGAGATATGTAAATGTTTGTAAATGTTAAACATTTAAATTTTGGCTCAATTAATAATGAACTAAAAGTAATTAAATTAATGGAGGCATGTAATTGTTTTTAAACATTAAACATTTAAATATTGGCTCTATTAATAGTAAGTTAAAAGTAATAAAATTATGTAAATGTTTTTAAACATTAAACATTTAAATATTGGCTCTATTAATACTTAATTAAAAGTAATAAAATTAGTGAAGGTATAAAAATGTTTTTAAACATTAAACATTTAAACATTGGCTCAATTAATAGTAAATTACAAATAATATTAAAAATATTAAAAATAATGAAATTCAATTTGTTATACTGCTATTTTATTCTTATTAATAAAATTATGAAAAAAATTAAATAAAATAAAATCATATTACACATATCACATTAAATATATAATATATAAATAGTAAGTAGAAATTAAAATAAGCCTTTTCTTTTGAATCAACTATTTTTTATTTTCGTCAACCATTTCATTTTGCTAATGACACATGTGCAAACCTAAAAAATCATGTCTCCTGTTACTAGGTTGCGGTTTTCACTTGTTTTTTTTATTATATAATATAAAAATTTATCACAACTCAGTTATCAAATCAGCAAAGCCTTATCTTCTGTGAATGCAAGTTGACTCATCAGCTTTGTTGAAATGACTCTACTTAGAAGTTGTTCATAACGGAATCTGCATTCACTCTTCCCAAATGTTTTTGGGTCTTAAGATGTTAACCATATTTTCTTACTTCCAAAGAAGATGAACTTTTAGCAAAAAATAAGCAATTTTAAGGCATACTAGAGTCCCAATTTCATATCATTTTATAAATTGTTTTTTTATTTTTTTCTAAGCAATTTAAATAATAAATTTCAATTGAATTAATCTATAAATTTAGAGTGATTGGAAGGAATAATTATTATCCTTCCATTCAAACTCAATTTAATTTTACTTAAATGACATATTGAATTTACAGAATACAATAATATTTATTTTTAGTAATTTTTTTTATATATTTTCTGAACTTGAACAACCTATATTATATTCCTTTGCATCCTCTCTTCCTATACCATATTCTTTATCTTTAATTACATTGTTTTTCTTCGAAAATATTGTGTTATATTGCTTAATGGGTTTATCTTTCTATTTATTGTCTTAATGAAATTATTAAATTTTCTTTTCATTATCTATATTCTTTGTCTTTTATTGCATTAATTTATTTTCAATCAAAACTTTTAGAATCAATTAATTACTTTATTTTCAGTCAAAACCTTTAGAATCAATGAATTTTCTTTTTTTAATATCGTATTTTGTTCAAGTATTTTGTCTTTATTTGCATTAAGCATTTTGTTTTTATTGGAATGATACAAAATCCTTTCTAATTAAATAGCTAGTCGGAATGAATTCGTTGTTTGTTATCATCTAACCACTTACTTTGGTCACATCCAATATTATTGACATTAAGATTTTGAAGAATTCCTAGAATTCCTAGATGTATATTTTCTACCTATTTGAATTTGAACTTTTTAACTTTTTACAAAAAGGCTTGCATTCTTAATTGTTAGAACCACTCAATACCTATTTAAAATAGGTGTAGTCTAGATAAAATAGTTGTTTTTGGTCAGTAATCTAGCAATATATAAATGTGTCCTTGATACACTAAATTTTTTGTAAATTAATATGTCATCTCATCTATTAGTTAGATTACTTTAAAATATGACATAATCAATTTAGTATTGAATATTCCAACATGTTGTTGACATTCCAGAATGTTTTAGTTACATATTATAAATTTAAGAAAAAAGATACACAAAAATAAATATCTTTAAATTTAATGTCTCAATTGTTATTTTCTTGTACAACTTTTTTAATTTAAGATTATTATTATTGCGTATGCAAGTTCGAACTGTTAGATACTATTAACATTATTGTGTATGCAAGTTCAAACAGTTAGATAATATTAACGTCTGTTCTAGGAGGAACCAATCTAGTTCTTCAGTACGTTTATGATATACTCTGTGGATAATTTTTATAGTAACATAAATATGCATAGTTTTGTTTATTTCTTAATAGGAAATTGAGATCCTATAATTTTCCGGAGTATTACCTCACTTTCCCCGTAGAGAGGAAAACCATGCTTTGTCAAAGGGTGCCAAATAAAAGAGCAGCCTTACGGTCCCAATTATAATATCTTCCTACTGCAGTTTAAAAAGAAAATGCTATAAATAGATGACTAAGTGGGCAAGCAAGAACTCCTATGTGGGTTCTCTTTAGAGAAGATGACCCACTATTGGTATATAGAATAATCGTCTTGTCCATTCTTACTTAGATTTGGATTTGAGGCCACAATTCTACAATGGTTTAGTTGGCAAGGGTATTGTTGGAGTAATTAAACACACAACGAAAACTAAATAAAAAACAGAACTACGTAACATTCAACCATGAAAGATAGAGATTTTAACATGGTTCAACCAACCAATCTAGGGCTAGTCCACCTAATAGGGCATCGGCAGCCTCATTCATCAACCGGAGAAATACAATAGCATAGTTTCTCATTTGCTCATCTCTTCCACTCACCTCACATTCCTCATCATGCACATTTGTCTCTAAAGGTTTACATTTTATAGCTAGGAGTAGAAACAGAATCATAAATTCACTCACAACAAATATAGGATGCATTAACTCCACATCGAAATAGATGGAGTCAATTTAGCAACAAATCCTATTGTTGTCACCTTCATGAGATTTTCTCCAAATTTAACTAAGAGAAAATCTCAATAGGTATTATAGTTTTTTTATGGTTTGAATGATGTGGAAATTATAGTTGTATTTTTATTTTAGTGGCTCTTGGTGTCTTATTCTTATCTAGAATAATTTCATGGTCTAGTTTGAGTTGGATTTGGATTTGAGGTGACAATTCTACATTGATTTAGTTGGCTAAGGTAGTTGGTGTTCTACTAGTATCTAAAAAATCCTCTTTTAGTCCGAGTTGGCTTTGGATTTGAGGCCTTAATTCTACATGGATTTAGTTGGTTGTGGTAGTATAATCTCTTGTGGAATTTAGAATTTTATTGTTATTTTACTGCTTTTGATATCTTTGTTTTTGGGAGCATTAGAGAGGAAGATGCGATTTTTTTCTCTAAATGGTATCTGGTGGGTAAATAAAGAGATGAAACATATAAATAAAGGTTTTCTCTCATATAAAGCTAAACATCTGTAGTCTCTATTGGAAATAGTTTTGCGCAACTCTGTAAAAAAAACAATAGAGAGAATCATATATCACGTAATACTATCTGAATCTAAATACAAAGTGCTCCTCGATTTCCGGCATATATATGATAATACCAAGTACATTTGAAAACAATGTGCTTCTCAATCTAAGGTTGTTGTGTATTTAAAATCCAAGCAAGTTCTCCAACTAAATTTAGTGTTATATTCCACCAAAACCTACCCAGACTCCAAATTTAATGTCATCTTCCAAAAAAAATGTAATAAGAATGCACTATGAATTATGAATTGATCGAGGGGATCGTAAACTCATCCATTTAATGCTAAGGTGTGTAAGAGGAGTTTAACAATAAGGCAGAACAAGGGTGTTGAAATGGTACTTTGATTTTTTTTTAATTATAATTTAAAAAAAAACTATGGATTTTTTTACAAATTAACAATTATCAATTAAAGTTAATATTTTTTAAATTTTTTTAAATTTTTTTTATTTTATGTTTTAGTTATAAAAAAAATCTCACATTACTAATTGAATATCTAACCCTAATAATTACATTTATTAATTCTAATCTTTTTTATAACCATTTAGTTTCTTTCTTCATGGAATTGGGTATGAGACAAGCTCTACAGGATATTAGTATAGCACCCAAAGCCTCCAGCTATGGCCATTTACTTTCTTTTCTTCATGGAATTGGGTATGAGACAAGCTCTACCGATATTGGTATAGCACCCAAAGCCTCAAGCACTAGATCTAGCTCGGCAACAGAAACAAAGTTACTTGATGGAGAAGAGTATGGTTTTAAAAGTCCAGATATTTAGCTTCGTTTTCCAGCATGCATTTCAGATGTAGCCCCTCACAATTGCTTCTCTTGATTAATAGCTGTTTTGAAATTCGAGATATTCAGCTTCATTTTACAACCTGCATTTGAGTAGTAGCCCCTCACAATTCCTAATCTTGCTTAATTATGGTGACTTAGAAAGCTAAGCTTTTGGGTAATTAGGAGGAAGCCCATATCTTTTAGATAATTTCTATTTTGTTTGGAAAAAATATTGGCAAAATGAGATACTACTTCCCATGTTTGAAACAACACATCGGGAGAATGTTGCTTAATTATGATGAAAACCCATATCTTTTGGATAATTTCTATTTTTTTTGGAAAAATATTGGAGAAATGGGATACAACACTCCATGTTTGAAACAACACATCGTCAGCTCTGTACTCCACCATTCGGCTTTTGATGTTTGAATTTTGGACCGACATGGTCGCTGTCTGAGTTCGTTCATTAATGGTGGAAAGATCAGGTTGCCCGACATAAAAAAAGGCTTTACAGATTGTTAACGCAAATATGTAGGAGTTTGACGGACATATCCAATATGCAAATATGTAGGAGTTAGAGAGACATATCAAATAAGCTTTAAGTAGAGATGATAGTTCTTCTTCACTTATTTAAGCCTTTACTAAATGTTAACAAAATTATATATATATATATATATATTCGGTAAGGTAAATTAAATGTTAACAAAACTATATATAATAATAATAAGAATTAATTTGAAAAATAATAAATAATTTTGATATATAAAATAATATTAATTTATAAATAGATTTTTTTATTATTTTTTTATTTATTAATGAATTAAATAGTTTAATAAATAAATTAGAGATTATAGATTTATTAAGAATATTTTAGAGATAAATTTCTTATATATTAATATGGTATTTATAAATACACTAATATTTTTTTTTATAAAAAAAAGCTTTACAGATCGTTAATGTAAATATGTAGGAGTTAGAGGGACATATCCAATAGGCTTTAAGTAGAGATGATAGTTCTTCTTCACTTATTTAAGCCGTTACTAAATGTTAACTCTATATATATATATATATATATATATATATATATATATATATAAATCGTCACTAAATGTCAACAAAATTATATATATATATATATATTAAAAAAAATAATTTAAAAAATAAATAAATAATTTTGAAATATAAAATAATAATAATTTATAAATAGATTTTTTATTATTTTGTATGTTTATTTTTATTATTTTATATTTATTAATGAATTAAATAATTTTAATAAATAAATTAGAGATTATAGATTTATTAAGAATTTTTTAGAGATAAATTTCTTTTATATGTATATTAATATGGTATTTATAAACCTAATACTATTTTTTTTAAAATAATTATATATATATATTAATATAATAAAAATAAATCAATTTAAATCAATATATTATTTTTTCTATAATTTTTTGAATTGATTGACTTATATGTGAAATTTGTATCTTATAATTATTAAACAATTTTAATTTTTTTTAAATAAAATAAAATAAAATAAATGATTAATATAATATGATTTTTTTTAATTTTAATTTTTTTTAATAGCTATTAATATTTTCAAATGTAAAAAATATATTAATTATCTTTTTTTATAACTTTTTTTCTATTAATTTATGTTAAAGATATATTCCTAGAAGCTTGGATGCAAAATTCTTATGGACTTTTTTCTAGTAGACTTGTTGATTGTAGGTAATAAAAAAAAACATTGACAATAAGAGAAGTAAACTAAGAGACCAGTATAAATATAGCCCAAAAAAAACCGAAGATCTCAAGAACCAAAATACATCTGGCATTCATCTTTAATCAACAAAGTTAGTTGGAGTTGGAATGTCTAGCCCATGTCAAAGTGGTCAAAGAGGACCAAAGGCTTCATGAACATGTCCTACCATATGTTCCATCCTACCTTCTAGATGTTCTAGCCTCTCAATCATTTTCTAGCCATGAAGCATAGATACAAATCAATCCATCTTCCACCATTTATTGTGTTGAAGGTCATTCATCAAATGAATAATTTTTTTTCATTCATCATGGGAGTCTCTTCCTAGTTGTTTAGTTGCTCCATAGTCATGGTGACCCGTTGAAGATGAGTTTCTAGAGAATCAAACAAAAGGGCACCTCTACTCTTTCTAGCTAATGGGATGGTTGTTAGTCCACCTCTTCTTCAAAATATTGATTTTCCACAAGGTGGACTATTCCATAGTCGTGTGGCCCTAAAACCCTTTTGAGTGCATCCATGTTGGCACTGCATGGGCCTCATGATAACAATGCTGCACCACCAACCCAATTCCCTATAACTTGTGTGTTAACATAGTTGAAAATCTAAGGTTATACCCACATTCACAATTCTAATGCTAATGGGGAAGTGAGAATCACATAAATACCTACTAGAGAAAAAAATGACTCTTAGTTGTAGTATTAGTATATTAGTGACCAAATATTTATTGTCAACTAGGAGCTCGTAAGCATAGGTATACAACAATGGAAATGTATGAAAAGTCCCTAAAATTCCTACAAAACCAATCCTTATCCTAACCAACTCATTTAACACTCTTCTAGGTTCTTGAAATCAAAGTTTGAGCTCCTAATCCAATTCCTACAAACACTTGAGTAGTTTAACCTCTTGATTTATTGTGCAAACCATGGGTGGAAATTGCATGCTAACATAACTATGCACGATCCACATAATCCTTATGTCAACATAGCACACTCTCATTGATAATACTATAATGCATATCCCTCATTCTTATCGTTTCCTTAATTCTTTGCCCTTTCCCTAAGAAAACTTGTGTCCATAAATTAAAGAAATAGATGCAAACATGGTGTTACCAATTTAATAAAGTGCATCAATTGTAAAATAATGCATGTATATAAAAAATTAACTTTTTTCTTTAACATAATAAATCAACACATTCCCACATATTCCCACATGCATTCAATCAATGTCTCATTTCATAGAAACAAATCAAATCAAGTCTTGAAATATTGTGTTAACCAATATAGTGCAAAAAGAACATCTAAAATAATACAATTTATACTTTAGAAATGTAAAATCATAGGGCGATATGATTGTTTGTCTTCCTTGTCTCTTTATATTTGGTCATTCGATCGGCAATTTTTCTATTTTTTTCCCTATCAATAAAAACGAGTGACAAATTAGTTTTTACGTTATTAAAAACTCCTTTTATCATTTGTCCACTCTGCCTTACTTTTGCATTATTTTCCTTTAATTTATTGCTAAGATGAAGGGAAAATATATAAAAATACATGACAAATCGTGGTAAACATGGGGTGAAATGTACCTTCTTCTTGGCCCAACATACTCCCCTACTTACCTTTTTGCTAGTCCTCGTGCAAACAAATGGTTGAGGTGTAGCTAGGTTAAAGAATATGCGTGGTATACCTCTTCTTTGTAAAGTTTGAAGCCATGCCTCTGTTAATATTTTCAAATGCTAAGTTTGTGTGCCCCTCTGGTAACTCATAATTGTGATGATAGTCTTCAGGGGGGTACCAGATGATGGGGCATCTGTATCTGAACCCTATCCATGTAGGACCCATGTTCAAAATTAGGTTGCTGTACAAAAGGAACTTGGAAGCAACAACTTTGAAGTTCCTTTACCCAAATGGCGCTCTGTTCTTCACATTATTTATAGATGCTAGCCATCTATGTTTGGCTATTTCCAATGCTTCTTCTTGAATGTCCTAGAAGTATGTCCACCCATTCTACACAATATCCCTATGAATAGGTCCCAATTTGGATCTCACTCCTTTCCACTGCATGAATTTCTTATGTTGGGTAAATAAGTACAGGGGTTTAGTAGGTTCCCCTCTGACCCATAGATCTAAGCCATGCTCTCTTTTCTGAAAGGTGTTGTAGACCTTAGCCCACCTAGTTTGGTTCTTGGCGAAGGATAGAAAAGCTTGGAACTGAACGTCCCCTACGAAGGGTATGGGTTTACTATCCCTATCCTCCTCTAGAAAGAAATTGTGTAAATATAGTTCACACAAAATATGTTGGACCTACTCATCCTGCTCATTGCAACACTAGAAAAATTCCTCAATGGTTTTGAAAGTAGTGGGCTTCCCTGCCCTGGCAACCTTTATTTTCAGCAATAAATACCGCTCTACTAAGAATAAAGCATAATTAGTGGTTGGTGCCCTGCAAGTCAATACATCTGAGTAAAGAGAGAAAACCAGTCATCTGAGTAAAGAGAGCAAACCATACTGGTTTGCTACTTAGCTTGTTCCACTTGATCTTGTGCTTTCTTCACTTTTTTCCTTTCTTCCCTGAGTTAGGAAAAGGTTTCGTCCTCAGTTGCAGAAAGGTCTTTGAATCTCTTTATTAGTGCTTGATGTTCTTGTAAGGGTAGTACTTCCTTTCTTCACTGGGCCAATTCATGATGGACTTGAATTAATTTTTTGCGCAACTTATGATTGGCAACCTTTTCTACTAGGGGAGTGTAGGCAGGTGTCACCTCTGTTTGAGTCCCCTTATCTTCTGTAAGTTTCATATTAGTCTACACAGAGGCTTCAACAGTGTGTATCAACTCCATTTTTACAGAGGCTTCAAAATTATTCATTCACTTAGCCTGTACAAAAACTTCAGTGGTATCTATTAAATCAGTTTGTATTAAGGCTTCAGCATTGTCGACTAAACTAGTCTATATAGAAAATTCAGCAATATCTACCATTTGGGTAAAAAAATCTATTTGGTTTCCCATGGTATCCAATTCCTTCTCAGGCTTACAAGCCTTGTTTTCTTCTTCCAACTATTTCCTTAGTCATTTTACCATTTTCCTCAATTTCTTGCACTTCCTACTCATTTTCCTTAACCTAATCTCAGCTGATTTTTCTTTTAGCAAGGTTTTGGTAGGAGAAGGAGGAGCAGTGGCTTCAGTTTCAGAAATGGTTGTGCTAGTTCTAATTTTTTCAGAAATGGTGTTCTCTTTAGGTGTCCAATAATGTATTTCAGTGTTAACATCCTGACTGGGTGAAATGATATTTCCTTCGGGCGTTAGGGGAACTATCTCAATGCTTGTCTTTTGTTCTAATAGAACAATGTCCCCTGACTGGTTTCCAGATTCAGACATTCTCTCTATCCTGTCTTCCCTACTCACCCATTCATTATCAGAGGGATATAAAATCCTCAAAGCCTACAATTCATCATGGTGAGGTAGGATTTTAGTGTGGCCAGAGCTGCTAGTAGTGGTAGACTAGTTCAACGGGTCCCTTTGCTCCTCATATTGTTCATATAGGCTTCCAATTTCATGAGATGCTCTCATTTTCTCAAGTACTTGAGCCATTTCTTCTTCGTAGTCTTGTAAGGACATATTTTGAGGGCTTGAAGGTGGTGTATGGGATGGTCCTGCCTCATCTGGAAATTCAGAGGTGTTTTGCTGTAGTTGCAACCTTTCAGACCATCTTCGTTTCCCTGGTTTTGAGGTCGAAACATGAGCCCTATTCCCTCTTACTCTCCCGGGTATGGTTATTCTAGGGAGTTCAATCTCTTCTCTAATAGGGTTTTCTTCAGGGGCAGGCAGGGGAGGATTAAAATGTCCCAAGTTATCTGATGTTTTCCTAGCTCATGAATGATGATAAATTTAATCAAGCCATGGTGGGTGAGAACTTCTTGGGTGTTTTTAGGCTTTCTAATTTGAACAACAGTATTGTGCAATACAGAATTTAGGGAAAAGGGAAAATCAACTGAAAATTTTCGCTTGAGAACAACTAATATTTTAAGTTGGCAGAACTTTACCACATCATGGCATCCATCGCATGTGATATATCTTTGAATGAAAACTGCCAATTCTTTCCAAGGCTGATGCAAGGACACATGATTAATACCCTTCCCTTTTCATTGCATTGGTTCGACTGGGTCCTAGTACACTAAGATTGCTTCTTGTAAAGGACATGTTTTTTAGTCCATATTTCTCCTTATATTGGTAGTCTAGAGACTTCAGAAATGATTTCCTCGGCGACCAGTATGATTCTTCCTTTAACTATGGTATGCCCTTCCTGCAGGTTTTGTAGGAATTCAACTGCTATTTTTGTGTTAAACCCTTGTAGTCTGTGTAGAAATGGAATCCAACCAACTTGCTCGAGAATGGTGTGAGCTTATTTTGAGACTTGGAAAGTTGTGGGATCATTGTGGAGAGAATTTCCACCCATGGCTACTGTGTTATGCGAACTGGTTTCTTCTTTTGTATGCGTTTCTTTTAGCCTTGTTGGTTAAAACATTATAAACACTGCATGCACTCTTATTTTTTTTAAATATATTATAAAAATTCAACCTCATGTCGTAAATGCAATGGCCTTTTAATCCCATAAGCATATCCGAAAGAAGTTGCATGGGTAATTCACATGCTTATTCATTATGAATATTTGTACCCCGTCCATCGAGAGAAGGGCATCCACGGCCTTAAGCTCAAGAGAAGCAGAAAGATTGCAACAATCATGAATTCACACGAAGCAAAGGTCAGCAAATGGTAATCATCGTAAATGTAAAATGGAAGGGTGTCCATGGTCTTTGAAGCTCAATAAACGAGGAAAGATTGCAACAATCATGAATGCATACGAGGAAAAGGTCAGAAGTTTATAATCGTCACAACTGTACATAAGGTGGAAATGACTGAATAGGGGGAGAAAATCAGAGTAGCAATTATTATGATAGGGTGTCCTGTTTTGATGGTGTAGCATGACAGAAGCATGACATGTGACAAATTATGATTGGTGTTTTCATCCCTTAATTCAACATGAAAAGATAATTCACTCATAATTAATTATGCAGGTAGCTAGTGATAACACTTATTCAATTAGTGCATTTATTTCAGGAATGTATCAATAGGAAATAGGCCATATAAAAGTAATTGGCTATTGTTAGAAAAATACTTCAATACCACAAGCAGAGCCACTGCTGCTAGCGGGCGTTCATAGCCTCGACAGGGTTGTTATTTTAACCTACAAATGAGCTATAATCCTCTATTTAAAAGTAGACATTTTTCTTATTTTATCGAGAGATCACTGTACTGGTGTGGTGGCCAGATAGTCATAGCACCATTCACTGGGACTGTAACATAGTGATCAGGCTGGCTCGTGATGACACCTCATGTCCTTCAATCATTTTTAGCTGTCGAGAAGGTCACTACCTTGGTGTTTTGGCAATTGTGGGAATGTCACCTATTAAACCCTATTGATAATGGTAGGTTGGCTCATGATGATACCCCCTATTCTCTCTTAAAAATTTTCACATAGACAATATTTTTCCCCTTTGAAAAGTAGGGTTTTGCTTGTTTTATGGAGAGACCACTGTGCTGGTGTGGTGGCCAGATATTCATAGTGCCATTCACGGGGATTGTAACATAGTGATCAGACCGGCTCATGATGAGACCTCCCGTCCTTCAAGCAATTTGAGTTGTCAAGAAGGTCATTACCCTAGTGTGTTGGTCATTGTGGGAATGTCACCTATTAAATCCTTATGATCATGGTAGGTTGGCTCGTGATGAGACCCCCTATTCTCTCTTAACAAATTTGCACATAGACATAATATTTTATTTTTATTTATACATGGAGGGAGGCTCATTAACTCATTAAGAGTTAGGGATGGTGTGAGAAGTAAAAATAATGCTAATATAATTAATACTCTTTATTCCTATATCCTCATGTCAAGGAGAATTACTACTTGAGAGTGTAGAAAGATATATAAGCATAAGACTACGGAAATGAATTGTGTGATACTATGTTTGAATAGGAGATGTCCAACCCTTCATTACATAGATAAAGCATGTCAGCCTTTAGAGTAGATATTTCCATCAAAACTTCAAAGGATCACAATATTAATAATATTACTGCTTTTCTCCTCTTCAGGTGCCAATTCCTTTTAAAAAATGGCTTTTATGGAAAGGATGTGTAAAGGGGGAGTGGATCTTCAAAAAGAGATCATCAAAAGAAAAGAAAAGAAAAAATGCTTAGAAAAGAAATAAGTTGTTCCATTCGATTGAACAGAAGTTGTTCGATTGGATTGGGCAACAACTGTTCAATTGATTGAACAACAAAAATAAAATCACGCAAAAACAAAACCGTTCAATTGAATCGAAAATCAGTTGTTCAATTCGATTGAAAAACAACTGTTCAATTGGATTGAAGAGCAGTCATTCAAATTTTTGAACAACAAAAATAAACACACTAAAAACATGGTTTTTTCAATTGAATTGAACAACAGCTATTCAATTCGATTGAACAACAGTTGTTCAATTGGATTGAAAAACAGTCGTTCAAAGGTTTGAACAACAAAAATAAACACACTAAAAACAAGGCCATTCAATTGAATTGAATAGAAGTTGCTCAATTCGATTGAACAACAATTGTTCAATTCGATTGAACAACAACTATTCAATTGGATTGAAAAACAATCGTTCAAAGTTTTGAACAACAAAAATAAACACACTAAAAACACAACCGTTCGATTGAATTGAACAACAGTCGTTTAATTCGATTGAACAACAGTTGTTTAATTTGATTGAACAACATCCATTCAATGGTTTGAACTGCAAAACATACAAAAGAGAGGAAAAGAGAAAAAAATGCAGCTATGAGCATGAAGAAGAGATAGAATGTACAACAATGAGAAAAACTAGAAATTGCAGGAAACATATATACAATATTTACAAGGGGGAATAACAAATTTTTATGAACTTAAAGCTGTTGGGCCATCACCATCTGTAGCTAAAATTTAGATGGTGGGATCGTCATGCACTTGCTGGCAGAAAGACTCTTTTGTAAGTGGTTTATGATAGAGGCGCACTCGGTGTCCATTGACTCGAAAGGCGGAGCTAGATCCATCTATGGTAGTCAAGGTAATGGTACCATTGCTATATACTTCCTGAATTTCATATGGATTGAGCCACCTTGTTTGTAACTTACCTGGGAAATCTTGGAATATGGAGTCGTAGAGGAGTGCTTAATCTCCTTACTAGAATGTCTTCTTTTTGATGAGTTTGTCATGACACTTAGCTCGTTGTTGTTGAATAATTGCAGTGCGTTGCAGAGCAAGTATTCATGCTTCATCTAATTCATTTATTTTATGGAGTCTTCTAATATGGGCCTTCGTGAAATCCAACCCCACTTCCTGGGCTGTTCTCAGAATCTTTATTTCAAATTCAATAGGAAAAATTGGTTCCCTTCCAAATACCAGATGGTATAGAGAATATCCAGTGGTGTTTCACTATGTTGTGTGGTAAGCCCACAAGGCCTATGGTAGACTAGTAGCCTAATCCTAACGATGTGTTGATACTGTTTTAGTGAGAATTGCCTCAAGTACTTTGTTGGTGCTTTCAACCTACCCATTTTCCAGCGGGTGGTACGGAGATGTGACTCTATGGGTGACATGGTGCTTTTTCAGAGTGGTCGTGATTTTATTTCCCACAAACTGTGCCATTCCATCAGTTATCACTCCCTAGGTAAGCCATACCGCACAAATAGCTCAAAAAGAAAATTTATCACGGATTCTTATGTAGCTCTCGATAAAGCCATTGTTTCTACCCACTTCGTCACATAATCTGTGGCAACCAGTATGTAGGTCTTCTGATTTTATGGTGGGTTGAATGGTCCAACAAAGTACAACACCCACTGTTCGAAAGGTTCCACTACTAATTGTGGCTATAATGGCATTTTGTCAGCTTGGCCAAGGCGGGCAATTATCTGGCAACTATCGCAGGCTTGGACATATTTCTTGGTGTCTTTAAAAATTGTAGGCCAATAATAACCCATTTGAAATACTTTGTGCCCCATCCTGCGATATGAAAAATGGCCACCACATGGTTCATCATGACAGGCCCTTAAGATGTCATAAATCTCGTCTTCTCAGATGCATCTGTGTATATGCATATCAGCTCCTGTATGAAAAAGATATCCACTAATCCAAGAGAATCTAGCACTGTGTTGAATGATCAGCTTCCGTTCCTTTGATGTAAAGTGTCATGGCAGCTTTCCTACTACCAGATAATTTGCTACATCAGCGTACCATGGTGTTTTTACTGTTGCAACAGACAAATTCTCATCAGGGAACTAATCATCCACTGCTAGTGGGTCATTTGACTTTGGAACTCTAGACAGGAAATCTGCAACTATGTTTTCCTTCCCTGAGTGGTCTTTGATAGTTATGTCAAACTCCTGTAAAAGAAACAACCAACGAGTCACTCTTCCATTTGTAATAGGTTTATTGGCTAAGTATATAATGGCAGAGTGATCGGTATATAGGAATACTTGATAGCCAATTATATAATGTCTAAATTTATTAATAGCATAAATGACAACCAAGAACTCCTTTTCGGTCACTGTATAGTTTAACTCAACATGAGTGAGATTCTTGCTGATATAGTAAATAACATAGGGCTTTTTGTCTTCTTTTTGGCTGAGAACTGCCCCTATCGTTATGTCGGATACATCTGAGGAAATGTGAAAGGGAAACTCCCTATTGGGGCCACGTAAGATTGGTTCAGTCGAGACCATTTTCTTCAAATATGAAAAATCAGTGTCACATTTATTAGACCAATGGAATTCAACATTTCTAGTTAATGCATACAAGGGCGCAGCAATTTGTGAGAAATTATTTATAAACCTATGATAGTACCCCGCATACCCAAGGAAACTAAGTACCTATGTCTGAGTACAAGGTGTGGCTAATAAATTAATTACCTCTATCTTTGCGGATCTACCTATATTCTAGCTGCAGAGATGTAATGCCCTAGGATTACTCCTTTCGTCATCATCATGTGAAATTTTTTGTTTCTCAAACACAATCTGGTAGCAATACATCATTCCAATACTTTTTCTAGTGTTTGCAGTGCTTGATCAAAATCATCTCCATATGGAGTAAATTCGTCCATGTAAATCTTGAGTCCTTCATTTATTAAATCAGAAAAAATGCTAAGTATGGCTCTTTGAAACGTTGTTGGGGCATTGCATAACATGAACGGTAATACCCTATAGGAAAATATACCCCAAGGGTAGGTACAGGTCATTTTATCCTGGTCTTCAGGGGCTATCTGGATTTTATTGTAACCATTGAAACCATCAAGGAAAGAGAAGAACTACTTTCATGCTAATGTATAAAGGAACTGATAAAGAAAAGGGAGGGGGAAGTGGTCTTTCTTTGTTGCTTTATTCAGTTCTCTGTAATCGACACAAATTCACCACTTCCCATTCTTATTAGGAACGACTACTAAAGGAGAGATGCATTTGCTGTCTAAAATAAGATAAATGAAGTTTACATCTAGCAGCTTTTGTAATTCATCTTTTACAATGTATTTAAAATGCAGGTTTAACCTCCATTGAGGCTTTCGAACAGGTTGAGCATCTTTGTCAGTATAAATGTTATGTGTGCATAGCTGAAGATCTATACCCTTCATGTATGGGTAGTCCCAAGAAAATTATCCTTATATTTATGTAAAAACTTAATGAGATTTTGTTATTGGTTACTATTCAGAATAGCATTGATATTTAAATATTTCCTCTCTCAATTTCAATTGGTATGCTGTTGCGAACAATAGCCGTGGGTATGTGCTGATTATCAATGTCCGCCAAGGGGTCTTCCTGTGCTTCATTATCAAGAACTAATTTTAACATTTGGCATTTTAAATTTTCAAAAGTAGATGGTTGATTCATGAAGTATCGTCTTCAGTTTGATATTTTAATTCGAGTGCTTCAACTATTGTCAGTGCTGAACGAATGTTTTGTTCCCAGTATGTATGTGGATGTTTGTGAATATTTACAGT
Organism: Pinus albicaulis; assembly: GCA_034641835.2. NCBI lineage: Eukaryota > Viridiplantae > Streptophyta > Pinopsida > Pinales > Pinaceae > Pinus > Pinus albicaulis. The sequence goes on along the minus strand of JAXQQM020079585.1, from coordinate 65,264 downwards.
GGGAAGACTTGGTTTGGCAGGTGGGTATATGACAATATTTTTTATGGCATCACCTCTAGCAATGGTCATGTTTCCTATCTGATAGCCTATGTAAGCATCAACTGTTGCTAACCAAGGTCGTCCCAGTATTAGGGGGCTTCCATCTAACCTACTCTAATATTCCTAAATTAGCACACAGCTAATAAGAATATTGATTTTTCTTTTAGCACCTAGTTAGATGAATAAATGGGGAAGGAGACCCATACTTACCTTGAATAAGCATAAAATCCCTCTTGATGTGAAAAGGGATCATTATAATAACTAGATCTAGCACTCTCATGTGTGAACAAAGACTATTGGATGTGGACAAAGTCAAGTTTGACCAAGTCAACAACACTAATGTGGGAGGAGTGGATCATTACTAAAGGTAGCTCAATATAAATGTGGATTAGTTTAGACAGCTATCTAAGAGCTGGATTGAATACCCACAGGTGTGAAAAGGGTTGGAGCAGGTTGAAGAGGTCAACCTTGACCAAATCGAACAACGTTGTTATGGAGGAGTGGCATTGATAAAGGTACAATGCAGTTTTGGAGGGAGATTGATTGTGTGATGGAGGAAACCATAATGAGTGGGACCCAAGGTGAGAAGGCTCACATAATAGATTGTTTATAAGGAAGAGGATGGCAGCCATATGGGGTTAGCTTATAAATTATATTTTGATGTGTTTGTTTAGACTTGTGCTCTCTTCAGCTGTTTAGCTAAGATTGTTGGTGCTGTTTAGCACAAGGGTTTCCTGTTTAGGAAATTCCATCTCTTTCCTTGATAGGCCTCTTGGGAGAGTCCTGATCTATCATTCCACACATCCAGAATTCTGGCCAAGCTTTAGTCTTTAGCTACAGGGTAGTTTCTGCAAAATATTGTGTTGTGTTGTAGGGTGTTGTAGTGGAGGGTTGAGAAACCCAATTTCTGAGCTATTTTTTCATTGGAGGAAGGATTCCTTCTCTTGGCAGATTAGTTTAGAGGGTTCTTGAGCACATTTCAGATCTTTCACATTATGCAAATCTATTTACATCACCTATAACATAATTTCAGTATGGAATTGTGTTATTTTGGAGGGAAGCTTCAGTGAGGGATCTTGTGGCTCTATTTGAGTGTTTTCATGTGATTGAAGGGTTCAGGCCTTCATTGGAGGAGACCTTGGAGTGGATCTGCATCAAATCTATGTTATTTCAGCCTCCTATCTTCATGTGCTTCAATTTGCAGTGATTCTTCAGTCCTTGGGCTATATATCACCATTTTATTTGGGTGTATTCCTAGAAACCCTTCCCGGGTTCACTTGGATTTGTATAAAGGAGACTAGATCTCAGTTTTTGAGAATTATTATTTAATATATCAGAAGATCTATTTGTCTCTCTATTTTTTGTGTATAAACCCTCATTAGACTGCATTATCTCTTTATGTAGTAATTCTATGTTGCAGTAGTTCTGGGGTTTCAGTGTTTTTGAGCTATCCTGTGTGTGGGAGACTTGTTTAACTCCTCTATCATGATTTGTTTTTGATATCCTCTTGGATATGAGTGTTACAATGTTATATATAATGGATCCATGGATTTATTTTTATTTTTATAGCATATATTTCTGAAAATGCATTTTGTATGCATGTGTTGCTGATTTTCCCCATTTGGGAACATTACAGTGGAATCAGAGCATCATCTTGGCTCAGCCTTTGAATTTTAAGCCAATATGCTATAAGAAAAAGAAGAGAAGGAGAAGAGATCTAAAATGGTGTAAGGAATGAGATTTTTCTCATCACTTTTCAGAACTATGAAGAACCTCTCCAAGGAGGTTAAGCGGAAGAAGGAGAAAATATATAATGAAACCTATAGAGGGTTTCAAGAAGATGGAGGTCCATGTACTTCCTATTCTCAGAATAAATAACCAGTGTGGCAGAAAGCTCCAAAGAATTACACTTTCCCTTTCATTTTGAGGAATAAGACAAGAGGCATGGTTATGGAGGGCACTTGGAACATGATATCCTGAGTGGATATCTTGCAGAATACAAGTCTCAACCTAGAGCCTTCAAGGAGACTCTAACTCTTCCTCAGTTTATTCGGCTTGAAGTTGAAAGGAGGCCTTGTAGCAAGAGGAGAATGAGGAGCAATAGATTTCTATTGTCTACTTTTGATGGATCAACCACATGTACAACAAAGGCTTGGGTGATGAAGTTAGATGCATTCTTCCTATTACATCCAGTGGCAGAAAGAGAGGTTGTTGAGATTGCAGTGCTGCACCTTGTGGGTAAAGAAAGAACTTGGTGGTTCAGCCATTTGAGTCATGCAAGAGTGGCTACTTTTGCAGATTTCACTCAAAGGGTGTGTTATCACCCAAAAATTTTCAAAATTTTACTGGAAATGTGTCAGGTTGGTCTTTAGGTTAGTTAGGTTTTACAACATCATGAAATGATAAATTTTTATGATGAACATAGGTTTTAAGTTTTTGTTTTAAGTTGTTAGAGATGAGCTCAAGTCATATCAAAAGATTAGATCTTGAGTAGATACTTTAAAGTGACTTAAAGCTCTTAAATATAGCCATTTGTCAGAAATGATCTGAGTTCGTAGTGATTTTAGTACAAAATTAATAGATTTTGCTGTGGAAACACCTAGTAATTCTGTAGTAAAACTGACACTTGTCAAAATAAATGTACTTTGAAATATGTCTCATTCTATAAATATTTTCTGCATAATGATGAGTGTTAACCTCTAAAGGTTTCGAGGTTATGTTGTCAGAGTAGGGTCATCATTCGAAAGTTAGGCACATTTTAGCATCAGCCACCATTTGAAATCCATCTCATTTTTCTTTTCAAAGACATCCATCATTCCTCATACTTTGTTTCCTACTTTTGCAATATGCTACCAAAGCACCTTGCTGTCATTTAGATCTCTCGTAGAAATCCCTTGTCATGCAAGCCTTCTTCTACCATAGCAGTTATCTGTCATCAAAATATTTTTCTAAACAGGTGTAAAAATATAAGGAAGGCCACTGTTGTAGAACAAGAATGAGATGGCTACACCCAAGGAAACTTATAAAGGGGGTCTGCCATTCAGGTACAAACCTACAAGTCCAAGCTTAATCATGGAAGACCCATATTTTGTTGAGATTTTTACAAAAGAAGGCTGCATTCAGTTCTGTCAAAGGTTGCAAGGTCATCATAAACAAGTCTCACAAGATTTTGTGATCAATTTCAAAGGCACATATACAAATGTTGGTTGTCTAAAGCAATAGGGATCCCGAGAACCGGAGAAGAATGGTTTAAAGCTACCAAGTTTAACTTGAAAATTTGTGATGATTATCTAAAACCTAAACATGTAGGGATTAAAATGATTGAAGGGATTCCTAGAACTTGTCTTAGAGATAATTATTCTAAATTATTGATAGTCATACAGAAGTAATTTACATGCGAAGGAAGATTCCAAACAATCTACATGTATCACTTCAAGTTGTTGCTTCATTTTACAGGGAAGAAGTTGATAGATATTCCTTTTTACCTTTCTATAAGTCTTGGAAAATGGCAGACAAAGTGCAAGGAAGACCTAAAAGAAGTGAAACTTTCATTTTTCACCATGGGTTGATGAAATTAATAGTGCTGGAGGAATTAAGTAAATTGAACAGAGACTGGGCATCCTTTTTCATGAATGGGTATGAGATGGATGTTTTGTCTCCAAGTAAAACTCCTAAACTTAAAACTTCTTCTTCAAGGCAAGAGCTGAGTGCCACTGCAGAGTTAGAAAGGAATCAACAAGAAGGTTTAAAATCTACAACTAAAGATATGGATGAAGAAACTGAATTCATTCAAGGGACAATATCACCTCCAGAAACTAGCAAGCAAGTTAACAAACGTGTCATGGATAGCAAGACCAAACCTGCAACAAAAAAAGTCTAAATGAAACGCTAATGAAATTGTTAGAGGTAAAGACAGACTTGAAGACATTCTACAGGCTATAGACATTGCAGAAAATCCTGTAGTGAAAGCAGCTATGATAGAAGGATCCAGAGTTAGAAGAAAATGACTTATATTCAAGAAATGGGATTTTTCTCCAGAAGGTTCAGGTTTTCTTTTAAAACCTAGAAAGTCTTTTACTAGATCCTAGATTTCTACAATTGTCAATGTTAGAGATAAGCAGCAGGACGAAGAGAAAGGAAAAAGGGCATAAATACAAGAATTTATAGTCATATCTCCTATTGAAACAGAGGTTACCAAAGAAAAGAGGGATCAATCTAAAAGAAATTTTCAAATGAAATTTGAAGCAGACTCTCTAAAGAGACATAGCAAAGACAAGGAAGAAATAGTCAAACAGAGAAAGGGAAAGGAGAATGTCATAGAGCAAAATTGAAAGGATATTCTTGAAGGACAATTAAGAGCAAGAGTAGTAAGGGAATAATTAACTGAAACAAAGAGAGAGCTAGAAAGATACAAGAAATATATACAAATGATAGATGAGGTTGAAAAGAAAGTGAATGACCAGGTCACTCATTTTGAAAATTCTATTGGAAAAGCCAAACAATTGTTGAAGAAACCACAACCTTTGCGCATCATGATGACACATAAAAGGAAGAGAAATTTATGGTTACAGGCAGAGAGGAGAAGTCTTCAAAGAAAATTCGAGGATTTGAAAGAAAATATGGAAATGATGAAGACAGAATAGGTCAAGAAAGATTTGAAAAGAGCAACTATGGAGAAAACTGTGAAAACTACTCATGAAGAAACTGCTGGTAAATAAGAAAGTGACAATGGATTATAGATATTTTTTGTCTTATATTAATCATATATTACATATAGGTATATTCATGGATCCTTTCAGCCTCAAAACCTAAGTTTTTTCAAGCCTATGATAAGTTAGGCAATTCTGCAGCGTATGCCAAGCTTGAATCACATTTTCTGCTACGGAATTTCTGAAGAATTCTTTTTGGAATTAAGTTACTTAAACTGATAGGGATGAAGAGTTTTGAGGGTTATGTTTAAATTTTTTTTATCATTTAATATCATCCAATGGTAAAAAATGGCAGAAGATCACTACATATCACCTTTTTTTCTTGTGCTACGAAACTAGCTCTAAGACTTTGTTTTGACAACAAGGTTTATTTTGATGGTTAATTTTTGAAAAAGATGAAAGGTAAACAAATATTTAAAGTTGCTCCCCATGAGAAGGAAAAAGAGTATCAGAGAAATTTCAAAGAGTATCAGATCAATGGTTTTCTATGAGGAAATATTTAGTTAAGGATATAGTTTGAAGATATTAGTTCACTATATTGCCAAATCATCAAACTGACAACTCCTAAATGGTAGGCAAATTATCATCACGAAGACAGTTAGAGTATTAAAGTCTTGTTTATAGTCAGCATAGTTGAAATTCATGATTCCTTTCGAGGAATATTTGGATCATCTTCAATTTAAATGTAATAAGTAAGTGTTTGAATCATAGTAGGACTTTAACTCATAATTCGAAAGGTGTCAATCTTAGTTGTAAAAATCTAGTTAGTGGTTAGATTTTGTTAGAGTGATGGAGTTTAATGGCCTAGCCACTTGGCAGACTAAATGTAAAGGCTAGATTCCTATAAGTGGTGAGGACTTTGATGTATCTAAGGTTGTAAAATGTTATCAGAAGACTACTTTTGTAAAGCTCTGGATTGACTAATATATACAGAAGCAGTTTAACTTTTTTGGACCTGAGATTATTTGTGTATTTCAATGAGTTTATATCTTATCTTTGAAATGTTTTCCTTTCATAGTTGTAATGCTTATTACTCAGAATTCATGGTTAGTCATTCTCTGACTTCCTTTAAGTGTTGAACTATGGTCAAATGAGTTTTTGGGTCCTATCTTTGGAAGGTTTTCTTCAAGTTTTTTAATGCTTATTACTCAAAATTCATGGTTATTCATGCTTTGACTTCCTTTAAGTGTTAAGCTTTGGTGAATCTCTTTAAATACTTTCCTTTTCAATACCTTGATGTATCATTACTCATAATTCATGTAACACATGCTCTGAATTCCTTTGAACCTCAAGTTATTGAGATTTTCCTGAACGTGTCACTTTTTCATTGAAGTATATACAAGCCTCAATTTCTATAAGAAGAACTATTGTTATCTTTATTCCTATCACTAACTCCATAGCCCAATGGTAGCAAGCCTCCATCTTTTCAACCTATAAACATACAAAACCAAGACACATAGAGTTAGCCATCTCTCTATAACATTATTCCATATCATTAATCCTTGAGAGAGCCCTCTCAGGATGAGGAGGCTAAGCCTCAGTCAAAAGATTGGTTTTAAATAGTTACACTGAAGTTTTCTGATCAGCAGCCAATCAGGTTTCAATTTTGGTGATAACAGGGTGATCAAGAGATTTGACAAGAAGAATCAGAGGGGGAGGAGCCTTCACCACCACTTGAGGAGACTTGTACTAGCGCTAACACAACTATGGATGAGCAGCCATTATCCTCAGCAGTTGGGGGAGCCAACACATTGGAAGTATGAACCCTTGTAGCCATACAAGATGTTCCCAAGATTCACCAAGGTATGCATGAATTTCCACTTTTTGTTATTTCAGAAAAAATTCTGGAGGGTTGTGGAAATAGCCTTTGCATGAGCAAGGGTCAACACATACTGCTGATTTGGAGCAACAGACTTGCACTGTGCTTTGCAGCCTTGAGATTTTCAAGGAAGGGATAAGTAATCATCATCATGTGTTGTTATTGAGTTGCACACAACACTTGGGGTTGGGGTGTGGACTTGTGGAGGATAGGATGAACTTTGTCCTAAAAAATCCAATGCAGAACTCTATGTTCAACATTGAGCTTGAGCATGAGACAACAAATACACCAATGAGGAGATTAATAGCACTGCCATTAAGCATCAGTGAGGAGTTGGGGGCCCAGCTATCATTAGAGCATTCTGATGATCATTACACTTATATGACATTGGATGAGCAAATTTTCAATGAGAGACACTTTGTCTTTCATCATTGTGATCGATCTATTAGGATGAGAATTGTACAAGCCTATGAGGAGGTTTTTCCTCTAGCATACTTGGATATTTATGGATTCAAGATGGTCATTTGTGTGGGGTCTTCTCTAGGAGATCTCCAAGGGTTTTCATTTCAACATCCCATCCCATGAAATGCAAAGGTAGAAATATTATTGGGGAGGATGGTAGTCTTCATTGGAGGAGTACCAAGATGGAGTATGGTGGGAGACACCCACATGTGGATTAATGGGTGTGGATGGTGAGCAAGAGGTTGGTGATCCACTTGCATATTTATGACACCAGGCAGCAGCAAGAATGGTTGTGTTGGCTACTATTGAAAGAGTTTGGCCATCATGTGACATATCCTTCTCCAAAGGGTATGTTGGTGGAGGAAACGTGGCAGGACACTTGCATCATATGGTAGCAAGGAGTTTGGGTGCATTATGTTGATATGAAATTATTCATGTCAATCATCATATCTTCACCTCATGATTTGTATGATGGAGGTGTGAGGGAGTAGCAAGAGTTATTTTTGCTTTGGCTACTCTTGGAAGAGTATGGGCAGAAATTTTTCGCATACTTGGCATGATATTTCCGGAGAAAGGGATGGCACAATCAAAATGCAAAGAGGCTACCCTTCAGCATTGGAGGATAATGAGGTGCTTCCACATAGGAAAGAGATATCACCACATAGAAGCATGATGGTGGTTGACTTTGGCATGTGTCATGCCAAATAAAGGAGTCATGGAGTGACAAGAGCCTTATCACTAAGGCCAACAACGTTGTCACTTGGGAGTATGTTTCTATTGATGGAGTGTTCCAAGGGGAGTATGCATCCCTTCACTTTGCATACTTTTATTAGGAGATTCTCATGGGAGGACTCATCCATGGACCTCACTTTCAGCTTACTCACTAAGCATGGTAAGAAATGTATTTCTATACTTATTGATTATTTCATTGAGTATTTTCATTATCTCACCATCTTTGTACAGTACATTGCTCCACAAGAGGGAAAGATTATTCTTGGGTTTCATGGTCATTCTAGGACCAACATTTATGATAGAGATAAACCTTCTCTACATGACTTTGGACAAGTGTGTTGTCATTCTTATTGTGCTCAGCTGATATATAATGCTAATCACTACCTCATAGTAGATGAACAAACATGCATTTCTATTATCTTGTTGGAGGACCACTTGCCACATGATGCTCTAAAACGGTAGTTGGAAAGACTGCATTGTCTCCACTTGAGAGACCATTGGTATCATCCAAACTTGCACACAATCTTCAACATTTTTCTAATTTGGATGCCATATGGTGATGATATTCCATTCATTTTGTACGGGATGGTTTGGGTCAACATGATTTATGACATTCAAGAGAGAATATTTGGAGATCCAGTCTTCTTCTTACCACTTGAGGGCAACATTATTGCAGCCCAAGATCAGCAGCTACTCTACACTTATCATAAGTGGAGAGAGGGACAGTGTGGGCTAGGCTATTTTGTTTACCATGATCAGTTATTCAGCCCACCTACATTGCTCATTTTGTATGGATGATATCTTGGGGTTGGGAGATTTACACGGGGATGATAAATTCCATTATATATCAGGTCTCATGCCTCAATAAGGCCTCTAGATAGTACATTTTTGCCTCCATGGGTATTTTACTTCTTCATGATGATAGCTATTTGGAATGCTCACCAAAAGCTAGCTTGCATATTTGGGAGGGGCAACTTGGAGATTTATTGATGAGAAAACATCTTGTTCCTTGGAGGTATTTATCATATGAGGATGATACAGGAGGAGGAGAGGAGGCTCTTCAGTTCTATCCTTGCAGTTGCTTGAGGACAAGCAACATTTAGGAGGGGAGGACTATAATATTCCTAAATTAGCGTGCAACTAATAGGAATATTGATTTTTCTTTTAGCACCTAGTTAGATGAATAAATGGGGAAGGAGACCCATAATTATCTTGAATAAGCATAAAATCCCTCTTGATGTGAAAAGGGATCATTATAATAACTGGATCTAGCACTCTCATGTGTGAACAAGGAATAATGGATGTGGAAAAATTCAAGTTTGACCAAGTCAAAAACACTAATGTGGGAGGATTGGATCTTCAATAACGACAGCTCAATATGAATGTGGATTAGTTTAGAAAACTATCTAAGAGCTGGATTGAAGACCCATAGGTGTGAAAAGGGCAGGAGTAGGTTGAAGAGGTCAACCTTGACCAAATCAAACAACGTTGTTATGGAGGAGTGGCGTTGATGAAGGTACATCACAGTTTTGGAGGGAGATTGATTGTGTGATGGAGGAAACCCTAATAAGTGGGACCCAAGGTGAGAAGGCTCAAATTTTTTATAAGGAAGAGGATGGTAGCCATATGGGGTTATCTTATGAATTATATTTTAATATGTCTGTTTAGACTTGTGCTCTCTTCAGCTGTTTAGCTAAGATTGCTGGTGTTGTTTAGCACAAGGGTTTCCTGTTTAGGAAATTCCATTTTTTTCCTTGAGAGGCCTCTTGGGAGAGTCCTGATCTATCATTCTACACATCCAGCATTCTATCCAAGATTTATTCTTCAGCTACAGGGCAGTTTCTGTAGAATATTATGTTGTGTTGCGGGGTGTTGCAGTGGAGGGTTGAGAAACCCACTTTCTAAGCTAGTTTTTCATTTGAGGAAAGATTCCTTCTCTTGGGAGATCAGTTTGGAGGGTTCTTGAAAAAATTTAAGATATTTGGCATCAAGCCAATCTATTTACATCACCTACAGTGTAATTTCAGTCTGGAATTCCATTATTTTGGAGGGTAGCTTCAGTGAGGGATCTTATGGATCTGTTTGAGTGTTTTCCTGTGATTGAAGGGTTCAGCCTTTCATTGGAGGAGAACTTGGAGTGGATCTGCATCATATCTATGCTATTTCAGACTCCTATATTCATGTGCTTTAGTTTTCAATGATTCTTCAGTCCTTGGGTTGTAGATCACCATTGTATTTGGGTGTATTCCTAGAAACTCTTCCCGGGTTCTCTTGGATTTATATAAAGGAGACTAGATCTCAGTTTTTGAGCATTATTATTTAATATATGAGTAGATATATTAGTATCTCTAATTTATATGTATAAACCCTCATTAGACTACGCTGTCTCTTTATGCAATAATTCTATGTTGCAGTAGTTTTGGGGTTTCAGTATTTTTGAACTATCATGTGTGTGGGAGACTTGCTTAACTCCTATATCATGATTTGTTTCTGATATCCTCTTGGATCTAAGTGTTATAATGTCAAATATAATGGATCCATGGACTTATTTTTATTTTTGTAGCACAAATTTCTGAAAATATTTTTTTTATGAATGTGTTGCTGAGTTTCCCCATTTGGGAATATTACACCTACTTTTTAAGTTAATAACTAAAAAGTCTATCGGATACTTCCACAAGTCCACAGAAACCAAGATGTCCTGTAATATACATTTTGGTTTGATAACAGATCTGTCAGCAAGTTCCAGCAAGGTATATGTGGGTTCTAACATTATTATACCTAACTTCTCACATGTTTTTGTAGTTAAGATATTGATGGCCGCCCCCAAATCGACTAATGTGTTCGAAAAGGAGTGGCAAGAGATTTGTACAGTAACTATAGGGTTCCCTGGATCCTCGTATTTTACTGGTGTTTCTTTACCCAAGAGTAAGTCTAACAGTGCTCCCACAACATGAACTGTAGTTACAGTTTTTTCTTTCCTCACTTTTTTTTTTCTGCACGACTCTTTAATTGTCTTAGCATAAATAGGAATGTCTTGTATAGCCTGCAGAAGAGGAATTTAATGCAATTTTTTTTAAATTCGCCTAGGTTATCAAAATCTGAAGAGCCTATTGGTTTAGGCAATGTTAATATCTTAGGGAATGGAGGGGAGGAAATAATAACGTTTTCAGGGTCTTTTTGGTCAACTATGTCCCTCCCCTGCTTTATCTTTGTTTCTATCATAGTTGATTGGTTAGGTGTTGTCGAAATTTCAGACTCAAGTTGTGGCAGGGCCGTATCTTCTTCAGGTGAAATAATGTGTCTTTATCTCAACCTAAGTTCATTTCATTTCTTCTGTTCAGTTCTGCGGTTTGGGTTTTCGACAATCTGGATTAGTAGAACCGATCTATTATTGGGATTAGGATTGGGTTGAGCTGGAAGTTGAGGACGTATGATAGGCTGAGGATTGTGTTAGACCGGGTATGGAGCTGGTAATGTAGGTTGATTCTGAGTCCCTGTCCCCATCAGTAAATTGGTCATTCCTAGGGGTCAGTGCCAGTTTTGAGACCAATTTGTATTCTGTGAAGTGGAGGCAGGGCACTGGGGCTGATATGGATTGTTTTTGCTGTAAGGGGGAGAACAAGGAAAACTTGACAATTATTACTTGAAGAGGGTTGTGTTGGCCAAGGAGGCATGGAAAATGATTGGGATGGCTAGGCAAAAAAAGGTGATTGGCTCTGCCATGCTGTTGTAGGGTTCTGTTGGTTAAATTGTGGAGAAGAAAAGAATTGAGGTGGGTCTTGTGGCATACCTGGTCATGCTTGCCACTGCCACACTGATTCATTAGAGACTAGTTCTATTTCTTATTTTGCCTCTTTAAAGACCACTTTCAACCCTGGAAGTGAAGGGCAATGGTCAATGGCATGGTCCTTGGTAGAAATAGCACATGTCTAGACCATGTCTAATGGACATTTCCACTGGTTGTACTTCTTCCAACAACCTGGAAAAAAGACATCCAAGTTTTGTTCTATTATAGCTTGCTTCTGCTTCGCTTGTAGGGCATATAGCTACATTGTGAGGGTGCCCAAGATATCAGTTTTAAAATCTTCTAAAAGATTACCGAATTATGCTCCGGTCACGTTGCCACCGGACTGTTTATAATTCCTTGTAGTTGAGCCTCGCCCAGTTTTCCTACTTCGTGTACTACCTCGAGAACACCTGATGCACAATGCAATAATGTCATCATATTATTCTTGATAGATGTCCCATTTCCCCATTATATTAAGTGTTTCGACCCATTCTTCTTTCATTACTTTAATCATTGTTGCTTTTAAGATATCTTTAGACAATGTAGTATATGGAGATATTTGTAAATTATATTGAAATCTTTCAACATATTCTTCTAATGTCTCATTGTCTCTTGCATACATATTGAATATTTTGTATTTTAGTTCTCGGGTTCGGAAATAGTCTTGATATTTGTTAAGAAAAGAGTTTTTCATCTGATCCCAACTATTAATGCTTCCTCCACCGAGCCCCATATACCAACGTAATGTTGTCCCCTTCAAAGTAGAGGGAAATCATTTTAGTTTTTGAGGGTTAGTGGTGTAGTCATATCCCCTACATAAGACATGAAATTCAAATAAGAATGGATCCAGATCTTCCGAGGTTAGCCCATGGAAGGTGGGGATGTTTTGTAATGGAATAGCTTTCATAGGGGCATTTTCAGCTGGATCAATAATGGGATACTCCAATGTTGATCTCTGCCTCTGGTTTTGGTTGTTGGCCATTTGATCAAAGATGTGCCAATAATCTTCAGGGATTTCCTGTTCTAGGGGAATAATTTGAGTGGAATTAGGGAGTGGATTTGGAGGAGGCCTTACAAAACTTCCCTGATATGGGATACTGGGTGTGTCTATCTCAACCACTCTCTCAGGGGATCCAGGCTCTGGAGTTTTTACTTGTAATGCACTACTGATTTCTCCCTCTCCTTCCTGCAAATTGCAAGAATTTCCCTCTTGCGAAGGGTCAGGACTTACATGCTTAGCAATGTGAAGGCTTTGTTCAGACCCTTCTGTTTCACTGTGAATCTCGACATGGGCTGCATATGGTGAAGTTGTTGCCTGAGGGATTGTAGTAGGACTCTGAGTAGGAATGGTTCTAGGTCCTACGGATGCCTGGGATTCAACCTTCTTAAAGATTTCATCTATATATGTTGTTCTTCCAAGGACCAACGATCCTTTGGTTTTTGCGGATTTAAGTGGGGGATTTGATCTGATTCTATCTTTTCTTCCTATTCATAAAACAAGAACACCTATCCTACTAACCTATGCAAAATTGCTGAGAAGCAGGCAAGAGAGCAAGAATTTTGCTTGCTGGTACGAAGGTTCTTACATCTCATTTTCAATGCCCAAATCTTTCACAGAAAAAGGAAAGATAAATAAAGGACATCACTCTTAAACACCCCCCTCGACAACGACGTCAAAGTGTTGGGTCATAAAGGTGACTATTTTTAAAGTTAACCTTAATGCCTTACATTAATTATCAACCCAGGGTAAGTCTAGTTATTTCAAGAGTGTAAGAAAAAAATATGCAAGTGACATCAGGGGTTAAATACTCTATATCGTTGTAAATAAGGTTGTCTTAATTCCCAAAGTTCAATCAAACCAACTTGAAAGTGAATTATGAAACACTTCAGACTATTCAAAGGAGCTAATTTTGTTCTAAGCTTATGCAGAAATAACTACTCAAGACTGACAAGAATAAATTGCAATTGAACAAAACGCTTTGATGAATTGAACAACTACCTTAATGAATTGAACAAAAATTCTAATAAATTGAACAACAATAAATTATTCTATATTTTGCAATGGAATGATCTTTTAATCAACTAATAACGTCCTTCAAAATTAAACATCAAACAAATGCTCATAATTACGACGGAAAGATCTAAACGTTAACTATATGCAGAATTGAATAGCAACTGTGTTGAAACTAGTCTAACAATTGTAAAAGAAATGATTCCAAATAAGAGGACATGAATGATAAATATAGTCTAGTGAAAATGAAACTATAACATCCCGCACTTGCAATTAACCAACTCAATGATAATGTTATGGGATGCAATGAATATCTGGAAACACAAATTCTGTAAATAAACGTATAGCACAGAAGTAGCAGGAGAACCCCTAGGGTTGGGCCCAAAACCACTAGAAGCCTACTGCTAAGGAATACTTAGAGGTTGTTTATTCCAAAAATGCCAAATTCTTCATTAATCCTTAGAGAAATACATTAGTACAAACTTGACGATTTTGTCTGAATATGTTTATTATAGGAAGATTATATTACAGTGTGTCCATATTGTTCATCCTCAACCTTTTATTGCTTAAATGAGAATTCAAAATTAGTAACAGATCCTTCTAATTATGAGACCTTGTTGCTTCATGGCTATCGTGTAATATTCCAAATCTGGAATAGCTCATGAATCATGCATTAAAAATGAATTTCCAACAAAATTTGCAATAAAACACTAAAATGGACCCTTGGATCCCATAAATTAATCAATATAAATTCGAAATCCAAGATTAGAGCTAAAACAAAGCAAACTAGGTGGGTTAAACAGATCTCCCACACCTAGGATTGCCAAAAAGTGCTAAAACCCTAAGACTGCAAAATACCAGAGTTGTTGCTTAAAGTACTACACAGTCTAAGAGAGGGTTTACACATAAAATCATTGGAGAACAATAGATATACTCATGTATTGATAAATAATGCTGAAGAACAAGATCTAATCTCCTATACAAAATACAAAAGAAATCGACAAGGGTTTCTTGTCCAAACACTTTGTATACAAATGTGATATTCAGAAATTTACTGAATAATCACTGCAACATTGAAGCACATGAGTGTACAAGGCTGGAAATATTTTTGATCTGATGTAGATCCCTCAAGGGCTTCCTCCCATGAAAGGATGAACCTCTCAATCATAAGGAAACGCGGCAACGGAGCCATCAAACCATGCACTGAGCACTGCCTCCAAAATAACGCATTCCCTAGCAGAAACAGTGCTAGGAATGTATGGGAAATGTGTGGTCTGATACCACAAATATGAAATAAGCTCCGGAGCTCTCCAAACAGATCTCTCAAGTGAAAGAAACATTCCTCCAATGAGAAAATAGCTCAAAAGTCAGGATTCCAATCCCTTCCACTACTGCACCCAGCAACACTGCACAATCTCTAGCAAGAACTGCGCTGATGAAGATGGCTGAAGCTTGGCCTAAGAACCTTATGTGGAATGATGAATGCAAAATATCCCAATTAGGCTCCTCAAAGGAAAGAGGTGGGATTCCCGCTCGGGAACACCCAGTGCTAAACAACACTACAACTCTGCTAAGCAGCAAAGCAGCAACAAGTCTTGGCAAAAAAGAATAATGAACTAAGACATGATGAATAATGCTGCCATCCTCTTCCTTATATAATACATGAGTTTTCTTTCCCTTGTCCCCACTCAATTAGGTCATCTCTATCCCAAGATACATCTCCCTCCAAAATTGCGTTATTCGTCCTTGGATTCCTCCTCCACTAAACTGCGCTGTTGACTTCATCAAAGCAGCTTGATTTTAACCCTGTTCACACATGGAGGTGTTCTATTGAGCTAGAAAGAATGTCCCCTTTCACACTTGGAGTGTTTTTATCCTCCTTAGGAGACTTATGGGCTTTTCTACCCATTTATTCACCGGCTAAAGCTACTGCTAACTCTAATGTTCCATTTAGCTTTGAGACTAAAATTTTGGAACATTACATATCGAATAAGCACTCCAAGGGTGGACATGCCTCTACATCTTCTGCTGATTCATAGGAGCCGATATGATTCCGTTCTCCTTTCTTGTCTGCTGTCTTTTGGTCATCCGGTCAACAGTTTGGATGTTTTGCTTCCCTATCAATAAAGATAGTGAAAAATTAGTTTTTATGTTATTAAACACTCCTTTTATCATGAGTCCACTCTGCCTTACTTTGTAATTATTTTCCTTTACTTTATTGCTAATATGAAGGGAAAATATATAAAAGTACATGACAAACTGTGGTAAAGATGGGGTGAAACGTATCTTCTTCTTGGCCCAACAATTTTCACGTAGGATCTTTTATTTTTCTTTTTATTTTCTTTATTTTTCAACCCATTGACTACCTCATGGATTTTTTCAATCAGTGAGCCAATCTCAGGAGCCTCAAAAGAGGTTTTCACCTGAGATTTTATTATTTTTCCTTTTTTTCTCTTTTTCCCATTTTTTATTTTTTTTAATCCTACTCTACTTGGAAAAAACAAAATCTCTTTCAAGTATAAGAATACCTACAATGGAGCCATGTATGCATCAATATGACAAATAAAATCAGGTGTACACTTTAAATACATGCTTTGGCATGTACCTGAATATGAGGGACCAAATTCTTTAACTGAGATGATAATAGGTATTGTTGAAGAAGAGTGTGTTGCTAAAACTTAATGATTGTCTGGAACCATATTTCAATATAGCTTTGATTCCCTTGGCTTGCTTGCTCATTGGGATCATTCCTCATGTCTTCTTCTACCATGAAATTCAAATATTCCTCTTTTTGTTGATTATTATCTTGAACACATGGAGGAAACGATGGTAGACACGAGGGAAATTTCTCAATATCTGATTATGATGTCTGCTCTTCCTCAAGTGCAGCCATTGATTCTTTGATCTTCTTATTTGAATCTTCTTTTTCTGAATGTTGTCCTTCAATGAAATCAAGAGAATATATTTTTCACAATACCTTTCTTGAACTAATATGCATACCATTTAGATCAAGAGGAGATGTTTGGAAATTTTGTACCTCAGCATTTTAAGTGGGCCAAGTTACTTCTTTGTATGGGTTTGGACATGGTGGTATAAGTAGTTGAGTGGGAGTGTATCTATGAGATGGATGTGGTTGAGCGTTTGTGGTGGAGGTGGATGGTAGGGATATCATGGAGTTGGGTATGGAGGATATTGAGGAAAATACTGAGAGTATTATGGATTTATCCCATAAGGTTCTTGTCATCCTTGTCTCCAAGATTGGTTTTGGGGTTGAGATGGACAAGGTTGCCAAGGAGGGAGTGTGTCCCAATTATTTTAAGATGGATGTGAAAATTGTGAAGTAGGTTCTTACATCATATCAAGTTGACTAGGCTTGGAGCTACATAACATAGCTTATGTGGTGATTGACTTGCTCCATTGTCTTCTTGGTAAACTTTCTTCAACTTTGGTGATGATGGGAAATATGATTCTGCATGGACAACACACATATCAACATCTTATTTTTTCTCATTTTTCATTCTTAAAATTTCTACTTTTTCACTTATATTGCCAAGAATTTCTATTTTAAATTTATCAAGAAAATTTCCAAGTTCATCTTGACTTACCAATGTTGATGTTTATTTACTTACTCTTTCCCTTCCTCTTGATATGTTCTTGCATGTTTCATAAATTTCTTCAAATGATAATTGGTATACATATCCTTTACTCATGATATCAAGGAGATCAATCCATTCATCCCTAATTGTTCTAAGAGGGTTTTTAGTGTGTCAAATCCTAAATGTTGTAAATTTTCCCTCTTAACATTAAACATGAACCTATCTATTAGATCCTCAAGGCTCTCATCTTCCTTTTGATTCATTCTAAAGATTTCTTCCTTAAGATCATGGTATTTTTATTTTTCTAGAAACATATTTTGCATATCATTCCATGACCTTATTGAATTAGTACCTAGACTCATGAACCATTTAAGATCTATGTCCTTCATTGTTGCAGGAAACAATCTCAATTTTTGAGTATGTGATAAGTAGCCATAAGATATACAAAGTATTTAAAATTCAAAGAGAAAGGTTTCCAAATTCTCTGACCTCATACCATGGAATTTTGGAAGGAAATATGGGGGGATTCCCCTGCATATGCATGCTGATATCAATATATTGAATGGGAAACCCAATAGGATCTTCTTCATTGTCATCATCTCCATCCAATGTTTCTTCTACCTTCTCTGCCATTTCTTCTTCTTCTACGTGGAAAAGTGGATGGTGATGTGGTTCTTACTACACCACGTGATCACAATTTTGGGGGGGAGGGGGTGGGAGGGGGGTTGGTGTTGGAGAAGTATTTTTAAATATTTTTTTGAATAAGAATGTTAATGCAATGCAATTTTCTGTTGTGAAATGAAATATGCCTAATGCAGTTTTTTGTTTTTGTTTTTGCAGAAAGAAAAAAAATGAATCAACTAGGGAAGAAAAAAATTCATACTTTGACACCTCCCTGACAACGGCACCAAAAAGTGATGAGCCTCAGTAATGCAACAATAATTATGCAACTATCGAGGCTACCAACTTTACTTATCAACCCGGGGTTCGTACAAACTTAACAGGTATTGACACTATATGTGCAACATACAATATGTCCTTATTTTGTTGATTTGATGTAATGGAGGTAATGTAATGAAATCAAAGCCTAGACTAATTTCAGAAATGGAAGTGTTGCTTTGAAAAGAAATTAATCGTAGGAAAGAACAAAAATTTGTAATTGAAATCCTAAGAGCATGAATTCAAATAAAAATACCTAATCTAATTTGCAAAAATGAATGTCCTAAGTGGTGTTTATTCTTCCTCAATCATGTATTTAGGTCCTAAGGGTCAGGATTGAAGCCTAAGAGACAAAAACCAACATTTGGGAGTAAATATGGTCGAGTTTACACATGCTACAGGAGTGCTACATGCAACTCTGTTTTTGCTACAGGCAAGTCTATTTTGGAAATAAATCACCGAATGGATAATTAAATAAAATAAAAATGGGTCGGGACATTTTTTATATTAATTATGATGTATTAGGTCTCCATTCCAATTTGAATCACTCCAAAATACCCCTCTTCACACGTGCTAAAAAATAACAAAAAATTACTACTCTAAATTATGGAAATTCAAGAACTAGTGAGCTAGTTAATCTATCAAATGCCTAACCTTATCAAGTAAATGAAATGGGGTCACTTTTTTCATCCAATTTAACATTATTATGACCTAATAAAAGTGGAATCAGGTCAAATGGATCTCATTAACCCCTTCTAAAAAATAAAATAAATTTTCTACTATTTCACTACAAGGAATTTCCAGAAATCTTATATTTGTGAAATAGTAATCAAATCCAAGTAGCTTTATGATTAAGATGACATTCCAAAGTTATTATAAAGATGAATGATGCTTTTTAACCTTTAAAAAACCTAAAAAATAACTCACTTAAATCATCTAACTAAATCTTACAACAGGAAAAGAAACAATACTAAATACATAAATATGCAAAACAGAAATAAGAGATGCATGTGAATAAGAAGTGCAAAGAACATAAAGAAATTGTGCAAGAGGGCATTGAGGCTTCTAGGATGGCCAAACCCAAGGAGAACTCAAAGTCCTATGGAAGAAACCAAGCCTTAGAAGGTTAAAATGGTAGCAATCCCATTATTGAATCATTTCAAGTACATCCTTGCAAGAAAAGAAAATGGAGCTGCCATAAAATAAGTTTTCTCCACAATAAGACTAAAGAATACATGCCCCTAGAGGCCAATTCGAATTGGCACTTGCACAAAATTATGAGGAGAATTCTCCTTGAAAGGACGAAGCTTTACCCTCCAAAATCCCTCAAATAGTGGATCTGGTTCCCAACACTAGGAGTTTGTTGTAAATGACATGGAACACATTCCTAAAGTTTTTCAATCATCATGTTAGCCATCAGTGAATTTTTTTCATAAGAAAATGATGGCTAAAACAAGTCCTGAGCCTTCAAGGAATCATTTTAATAGAAAATCATTTATTCTTGAAGTCTGCTATTCCCTAAATTGTTGTTCCTTAAACTGATGTGCCTTAAAAACAGTGTTGTTCCATCCAAAAAACCCAACAAGAAATCTATTGTTCCCTTCAGAACTGTTTCCTAAACAGCCCCTTTTTATCATTTCATTCACTCATTTTGGCCCTTATTTCATCCTCCATTTTCCCTGAAAAAAGGCTCCTTTTATCTCTTTCATTTTCCCTTCATTCCCCTCAAAAGCCTTCGAAATCCATTTTGAACCATGAAATCCTGTTTTTATGGTTTAAAACCCGTCCTTTTTACTCTATCGGAACTTGGAAAAAACGCATAAAAAACCCTAAAAAACCTCTTCCACCCCTTTTAGGCCTTAAGCCCTTTTTCACCCAAGTCCTGGCCCTTTTTCGCACAAAACCATGCACCCATGACCAGAGCGCTAAGCCCATCGGCATCGGCATTTTCTCTTTCCCCGCAACCTTTTTCCTTTATAAAAGGTTTTCCGCTGATGCGATGTTAAACCCCCCCAATGCTTAATCTTCTGCTTCATATGACTAACATCTGTGACCTTATGCAAGCGACCATCACATCGCATCATTTGATATCGCATCGGTGCTGTCACATGTTCATAACCTCGCTAACCCTTCCCCACTGCCAATGCGATAAGCACCCTGCCCTTAAAGCCCCTGGTCACATATTGCAACAGGTGACTGTGTCTCAGGCCTTACCTTAGCCCTTATCGCAATCGCTCCATCGGCTTATTCTCTTTTCTTTTTCTTTTCCCCTCCATGGCGATGTGCCGATGTGATAAACTCCCCCCTCCTCAGCTCCTGGTCACCTCATCCCTCCACGTGACCATTACCTAGCCCCTGCGCTAAGCCCCCCATTACATCGACGTTTTCATTCAAAACATGCATTTTTCTTTATATCTTGCTTGCTCCGATAACAATACCCCGATGAGATCTACACCATAGATCCATAAGATCTAATGGCTCTCGTTTGCCCCGATAACCCAACTCTTCTGGACCCACCATCCTTTTCGCAAAGCCCTCATCCAATCATGTGCTGACACCTGGCCCCCACTAAAATCTCACCGTGCACCTCTCTCCATCCCGCTTCTCCATAGCCATTGGATCTTACCCCCCAGATCCAATGGTCTACGATCAATATCACGCAACTTTCGCTCCCAGAGTTTAACATTCCAAAATCACACGATACTGGTGGTATTGAAAAATGCATGCGACGCGATACAATTGGATTGTGTTCCCTCTGGGAAAAACCACTTACCACCCGAGGGTCGTGCGAGAACCACCTATGGTATTTTGAAAACCACTTTTACCCAAATTCGAGCCAAATATAGTTTAAAACCAAATTTGCGTCGGTTTTCCTCAAAAAACTCCTTTGCTTGCATATTCCGCTCCTTCTCACTGCTCCATCCACTTCCACTAGCCTCTAAAGCAGTTTTACCAATCACGCAGGGTTTTATAACATGTTTTATGGTTTGTGCAGGTTTTGTGGTGATTTTAAAGGCCGGAAGACCCCCTACAGTCCATGAAGGGGACAGTGGCTAAGGGTGACGATCCTCAGAGACCGATAAAAAGAAAAAGGGGGCACGAATCTCATGTTGTAATCAGTGTTTCATGAAGCACTAATTTTGCAGTTAGAACCCTCCAGCGTAGGCCATATGTATACAAAGAAAGTGAATGAAGATGAGTAAAGTAAATCCAGATTAAAGTCAGAAGCACGAAGACCGAAAGACTTAATCTGAAGATCAAAGGTTAAGGACACATTTTGAAGAATAAAGATAATCAAAGAGGCCTTAAAGCTATATCAAAGGCCAAATCAGTGTTTAAAGCAATAAATTAGGATAGATCAACAAAAGACCACCTTCAATTGCCAGATCATCAAGGCCAGTTAATCCCCAAAAAGCCAGAAAGTTCCACCTACAGGCCTATCTACTTGAAGAACACACAGTAAATGCACATTCAGAGATATTTCTAAAGACAACTCAACATTAGTTGCCAACCTACCAAAAACCCCCAAAGTCAATAAAAGTGACTAAATTTGATGAAATTTAATGTAATAATAAATTAGCAGAGTTAATTCATGTCATTTCTTCTCCACTTGGCCCTTCAAAGGCCGAGAAGCACTTACTCTGTATTAATTTAACATATAGACCCTTCTTACACTCCACCTCCTCATTCTTCTATAAATACTTCTATAGAAGGCAGTATAGATGTTGGTCTCTGGATATTTGTTGTATGTAAATAGCTTTTGAAGCGACTATAGCTCTGTTTTCTAATTGAAGACACATAAGCTGAGATGATAAGTTTGAAGCTGTAGAGACCCACTAGGCTTGAAGATTGTAACTGGTTTGAACATCAAATACAAATAGTTGATTTATGGGATCCTGGTATATGTCAATGGTGATGTATTTCTCACTGTAAATTGTTATTTTATTATTGTTTCCATTATGTCCACTTTTCTCTGATAAAGAACATCAAACATAGATTAGGATTTACTTCTGAAGTACCCTAAATTCACTGATAAATATTTATCCTTTATGTTTTCTTCTAAATGTGTTTTGAAGGTAATTCAATAGAGTATAACCAGTGAAATTTTGGTAAGCCCATGTTTCCTGAGTACAACTTGAGATATTTTCTTTGAATGTTCTTTAAAAGTCTGCTAATTAAATATTGAGCTAGAGAAGTCTATGGTTAGCCTTGTCCTCTAGTTTCTTCTCCAATAGTTTCTTTGAAAAGTTCCCTTAAGAGTATGTTGAATGCAGGTTAGTTTAAAAGTACTTACCTGATCTTAAACTAATTTTTATGTTTATCATGAATGTTTTCTTTGAGAATATGTTGAAAGAAGGCTAAGTTTAAAGTATTTACTTGATCTTAAGCTATTCTATGTTTTTAAATGTTTTCTCTTGAAAGTACATCAAAAGCAGGCTAGTTTCAAAGTACTTACCTGATATTAGGTTACTTTTGTGTTTTCCTCTTAAGTGCATGTCAAACGCGGGCTAGTTTAAAAGTACTTACCTGATCTTAGACTGTTCTTTGTTTATTCATGTGTTTTACTTCTTTCACTCCATTTCTTATTGTTTCATTCCATAAAATCAACTTAAAGAGATATTTTGACATAGATGACTTGCCCCGTGGACCACTCCTGAAACTTGTTGTGCAATTAAATCCTATTATAACTCCATAGCCTAATGGATTAAAGCTGCTCCTTGCTTACCTTATCAGCTGAACCATTCTGTCACTTACTCACACCTTCACCCTTCATAAAGACTTCCTTCATCTTCATGTTATCTTTCCCAGCCAAACAAAACAAACAATCTTGTTCTTCATAACTAGCCTAAAATTATACGTCAAGCCTTAAATATCATATCTTTAAACACATACATAGAGAGATCCCTCTTTGAATCTAGGATGGCTAGATCCTCAAATTCCAAAGTGGTTTTGATGTAGGCTCTGCAGTGTTTGTACTTGCCAATATTGAAAACTATGGAGACCTAACATACTGGTGACCATACTGGGGAGTTTTGAGTAAAATCCTTAAAAAAAACACTCAGTATCCAGTACAGAAAGATAGCTTTCTTCAAGCACTACCAAGCGTATTAGTGATCATGATAGGACTTTTCTGAATTAGTGGCAATCTAAGTACTTCTTAGGATTCTAACAGACCCTTATCAAACCTTGGAGAAATCAGCTAGTAAGCCACAGAGTGAACTCTATTTGTCTCATCACCGTAGCTAAGTGTTGAAACAAATATAGGACACTCTCATAACCCATAGGACTATTAAAAACTCAGAAAACCCAAAAAAAATTCAGATTGGTTTTCAAAACTGATTAGTGGTGGTGGACCATAAAACATTTTACCTTTTATAAAGCTAAAAATTTCCACCTGGTGACTCCACAATCCTGAATAGACCTAAAGACTCCACTGGGAAACCCATTTCTATCATAATATCATACAAACTCAGTTAAGGAAACTTTGGAGATTAAGTTTTCCTGTTAAAAGATCAGTTAGCCTATTAAAGATTGTCAGACTTGGTCAAAATTTTCTCATCATTGGGTTTGAAAATATAGCATAGTGGCTTCTAGAAGAGTGCATACTAGAGCCTATTGTGACCCAAATCCTCCTGAGATAGTTGATAATCCATAAAGTATACTTAGGAAATCTCCTAATTCTAAAACTTCAACTGTTGTCAGACCACTCCATAGAGCTAATTCTGTTCCCGAACACCTTACAGCTCTACAAGATTCACAATTTGACTTAAGAAACCCATTCAGAACTAGGTCACTTGATGATATAGATTAGATAGACTTTGAGCTTTCACACTCACCCCAACACGGTGGCGAGAAAACTGTCAGCAGAGAAACTACCCCACTTGATTTACGTTTCCTTCATAATTTTGTTTTCTCTCATCCAAGATCTACTCAACAGTCTCTTGTTGGTCCATCCACTTCTGTTATCTATACACCCACTATTCAAACCACCCCATTCCATGAACCCCCTCCCATCTTACATCCTCCACCTGTAAACCCCCCATTTTTTCCACAACCTCCTATCATGGCAACATGGTATGCTCCCCTAGTCCTTCCTTTACCTTTAGTCAATCTGCCACAGGACTATCAGTCCAAGATACCATTATATGATGCCAGTAGTGCTACTACTGCTTCACAACATGTGGAAAAGATGAATGACTATTTTGATAGAAATGAGATAGATGATGAAACTGTCAAACTCAGATTGTTTGCTCAAAGCTTAGGGGGAGAAGCAAGAAAGTGGTTCAAAGGCTTAGCCCCTCATAGTATTAATGAACTTCAAAATCTCCATCAATCATTCCTAAAAAAATGGGAAGTCAGAAAAAACCCTCTCCAGATACTTTCAGATTACAACAATCTCAAAAGAAACATGGGGGAAAGTGTTCAAAATTATTGCACTAAGTTCAATAGTATTTATAATGCACTTCCCCCAGACTTGAAACCTCTTCAAGTTTCAGCCTTGGCCAAATTTCCTGAAGGATTTGATCCCAAAATGGCATATCAGCTAAGAGAAAGAGATCCCTTGACTTTAGAAGACATGCAAAAGGGAGCTCTTGCTGTGGAAGTAAATCTGATTGAAAAAAGAGCTAGGATGAGGAATGAAAAGAAAGTATCAATTAGGGAGGAAACTGCACCCTCCACATCTAGCTCAAAAATGGAAAGAATGATGGAGGAAATGATGAAGAAAATGAGCATACTTGAGAGAGCACAATCTAGGGAAAATCAATCAGTTCCCCAAAACAGAAATCAATCTCAATATCAAAATCATAACTTTAGGAGAAATCAACCTAAAAACAAACAAAGAGAAGATGATCAACAGATCAGACCTCCTTTCCAAGAAAATTATGTTAATGAGGATGAAGAGATAAATGAACAAATAGAGGATGACAACATGAACATGCTGGGAGTTAGCAATGATGATTATGTTTTCCTTCATGAAAGAAAACAAGGTCTATATACACCCTATGATGACAGAAGAAAAGAAACTGATTTTTATGAACAAGAATCTGAAAATTCCATCATAGGATCACCAAAACAATATGACTTGAGAAGTAAAAAGAATCAAGAAATTCCCAAGAACAAAACCTCTGATAAATCTTCCAAAAATAGCCCTGAAAATACACGCCAAAAGATAGCTCAAACTCAGAAAACAGTGGTTGTTAATTCTGATTTAAACAAAGGGAAAAATACTCAAACCAATGAAAAACAGAGTGTTAACCCCAATAGCACTAGCACCTCAACTAATGCTCCTGAAAGAACCATTTTAACTACTGTAAGTACTAAAAATCAACAAGCTGATTTTGCTGAACAAGTAGTGACTAACAAGGCAGAATCAAACACTTTGAAAAACCAGATTCCCTTCAGCTTCGAGAATGAAATATCCAAAATCAAAATCTCTGTCCCACTCACTGAGTTAGTCACTCAAAATGTATATAGAGGTTAGATTTTTAAATCTTTGAAAATAGAAGACATTCATGACACAGTTAACTTAAATGATGATACCCCAGAGCTAATTTTTGGACCCAAAATTGAAGGAGAATTTCAAGAAGGAACCACCCCTCCATTCTACATCGGCTTAAACATTCATGAAAATATCTTGCACAATGCCATGCTTGATTCAAGAGCATCACACAACCTCATGCCCAAGGTGATTATGGAAAGGCTAGGCTTAGAAGTAACTAGACTCTACAAGGATTTATACTCCTTTGATTCAAGAAAGGTGAGATGCTTAGGCTTAATAAAGGCCTTTGTGTTAACGTAGCTCAAATACCTGCCAATAGTTTAGTGATGGACATTGTAGTGGCTGATATACCCCCCAAATATGGCATGCTCCTTTCAAGATCATGGGGTGCTAAGTTACAAGGCATAATGTAGATGGATATGACTTATGCCACCATCCTTGTCTTCAGTCAACCTAGAAGACTATATACTGAAACACACATGAAATATATGGTGAGTAACCAAGAAAGACCAGTGAATTATCCTCTCTATTCCATACATACTGACCTTGACTCTTTCATTCTTTTCAATGATGATATTCCCAAAGAGCAAGAGTTGGTCTATGAAAAACCATCAAATGTTGTAATCACTTCACATGCAAACATAATTACAACCATTGATAAAGAGGAAAATAAAGAGGAAACAAAAAAGCAGTCTGCTGATTTAGAAATTTACAGCAAAAAGATTAACGGTCTTGAGGTCCAAAACAGTCATAAAAATAATGCAGATCATGAAAATCAAGAAGAAAAGCCTCAAAACATTGAAAACCTTGAGGAACACAACGCAGAAAAATGCAGTGCGGACCCTTGTACGGAACAGAATGACAAAGAAGACACAGAGGACAGAAATGAAATAAATCCCAAATCTGAAAACAGTCCTCTTTGGAGCATGAATTTTGATGGGTCTTGCACTAAAAATGATGCAGGAGCAGGCATATGGTTACACAATACTCAAAACCATCATGCTGAGGGGAATTCCTATAAATTAAACTTTCAATGTACCAATAATATAGCTGAGTATGAAGCTCTTCTTTTAGGCCTGCATTTATTGAAAAAATTAGGAGCCAAAAGAATAACAGTTCATGGGGATTCTGAGTTGATTATTAGGCAAGTAAAGGGGGAGTATAGTGCCAAACATCCCAGACTTAGAGCCTATAGAGATGATGCCATGGACTTGTTAAAAAAATTTGATGAATTCCAACTTATCTTTGTCCCAAGAAACCAAAATGTCCTTGCCAATGGTTTAGCCTTTGCTGCTAGAACTTGTATAACACCTTATGAAACCAAGCAATGCACCACCCAAATCAAATTTAGACCAGTTGTCCCAGATAATGAAAAATATTGGCAAGTTTTTGATGGAGATAAACAAATAGAAGACTTCCTACAGTCCAGAAATGAATTTGAAACACCACACTCAGATTGAGATTTTGATGAAGACTGTCCTAATGAAGAAAACCCACTTACTAAAGAAGAAAAGTCTCCTGAGATTACAAAAATAAATCTGTTAACACATGAACCCAAATATATGACAGAAAGTAACACAGACTTTGAAAATGGAGACTTAGAAGTGTTGCAATCCAAAGACCAAAGCTTGCCAAAAGGGCTGGTCCCCTTAGAAGAGTTATTTGATTTGAATGATGTGGCTGAAAATCCAAAACTGGAACTCATAGAGTCTGAAGTGGAAGAATGCAACATAGGCAGTAAAGAAAAAACCAAAATGATCAAACTATCTAAAACTTTTCCATCTCACATTAAACTGAAATACCTTGAGCTCTTTAAGGAATTTTCTAATGTTTTTGCATGGAGCTATGAAGATCTGAAATCATATGATACAGAAATAACTAAGCATAAGATACCCCTCAAATAAAACCAAAAACCTTTTAAACAAAAATTGCGCAGAATCAACCCTGTTCAATTACCTCTGGTAGAGAAAGAAATTAAAAAAATGTATGATGCTGGAATTATTGTCCCTGTTAGATACTCAGAGTGGGTGTCTAATCTTGTATCAGTGAGGAAGAAAAAAAGAGAGATAAGGCTTTGCATTGATTTTAGAAACTTAAACAAAGGCTCACTAAAGGACAACTATCCTCTGCCCAAAATGGGTCATATCTTACAAAAGGTATTTGGTTCCAAAATAATTTCTTTGCTAGATGGCTTCTCTAGTTACAATCAAGTTCTAGTACATCCTGAGGATCAACTCAAAACAGCCTTTACTACACCTTGGGACACTTTCATGTATTTGAAAATGCCCTTTGTTTTAATGAATGTTGGTGCCACATTTCAGAGAGCCATGGATATTGCATTTTCAGAAGAAATAGGTTACTTTATTGTGATTTACCTTGATGATATAACTGTTTATTCTAAAACAGATGAAGAACACCTAATACACTTGAGAAAAGTCTTTGAAAAATGCAGAAAATTTGGACTGTCCTTAGATCCAAAGAAAACCTTGTTTGGCCTCCAAGAAGGTAAACTTCTTGGGCATATCATATCAGAAGAAGGAATAAGGATAGACCCAAAGAGGATTGATGGCATATTGCAAATCAGCCATCCCAGAAACATCAAGGAACTTCAATCTTTCATTGGAAAGATTAATTTCCTGAGAGGGTTCATACTCAATTTAGCTGAACTCCTTAGAAACATAAAAAACATGCTTAATAAGGAATAATGAGTTAAATGGACCTTAGAAGCAAAGAAGTCATTTGGACTGGTAAAACAAGCACTCACCAAAACACCAGTTCTTATCAGTCCTGATTTTTCAAAAGATTTCTTCATATTTTCATTTGCATCAGAACACACAGTAGCTTTTGTCCTATTACAAAAGAATTTAAATGGACAAGAGCAGCCCATTGCATTTTTTATCAAGGCATTGAGGGATGCACCTCTGAAGTACAACATAATGGAAAAACAAGCCTTTGCCTTAGTCAAAGCCTTAAAAGACTTCAGAGTTTACATTTTACAATCCCACATCATAGCATTTGTGCCTCATTCAATGGTGAAAGACATATTGACCCAAGATCCATATGGCAAAAGAGGAAAGTGGATTGCTGTAATTTTAGAGTATGAATTAGAAATCAAACCCAGTAAACTCATAAAGGGTCAAGGACTAGCAAAACTGATGGTTGAATCTAACTTCCAAGCTCTTGATATAAACATGTTTAATGCATTAGATGAACATGAGGAGTTTGTAACTCCAATTATCGAAGATCATTTTCTGAATTCATCTTGGTATGCTGACATTTTGTATGTTTTGCTCAATCTTAATGTTCCTCCTAGTTTGTCTAAAACAAAGGCAAGATTTTTAAATTTGAAAGCTATAAATTACTGCATTTTGAATAAATGTTTATATTGGGAAAATGCTAGTGGATTATTTCTTAAATGTTTGCTTGAGAATGATGCAGATAAGATCAAGCATGAGTTTCATGAAGGAGAATGTGGAGGCCACCTCTACTGAAAATCAATTGCTAATAAAATCCTTAGAGCTGGTTATTAGTGGCCCACCATCTTTCAAGATGTCCATAAGATGATTATTTCGTGTCACAAATGCCAAATATTTGAAGGCAAAAGAAAGCTACTTCCCTTACCTCTACAACCAATCACTGTTGAAGCCCCTTTTCAGCAGTGGGGTCTAGAATTCATTGGGGAAATCCATCCTCCCTCATCTGTCCAACATAGATGGATCCTCACAACAACAAACTATTTTACCAAATGGATAGAAGCCATCCCCTCTAGGAATGCCACAGCCTCAGTCATCATCTCATTCCTTGAAAATCATATATTTTCCAGATTTGGCTATCCTAGAAAGATCATAATTGATAATGCTATTGCATTTGGATCCAAAAATATGGTGGAATTCTGTCATAAATATTAGATTATATTGGTTCATTCCACAACTTATTACACTCAAGGTAATGGGCTGGCAGAGTCCTCAAATAAAAGTTTGGTAAACATAATCAAAAATTTGTTGGAAGATAACAAGAAATCATGGCACAATAAGCTAGTATATGCTTTATGGGTAGACAGATTGACAATTAAAAAATCAATTGGAATGTCTCCCTACCAACTAGTTTATGGAACTGATGCAATATTTCCAACCAGTTTAGGAGTGCCAGTCATGAAGCTGATCCAAGAAGTATATTCTGAAGATGATGATGTAACAAGAATAATAAACTAGACTATACATCTACATCAAACTGGAGATGAAGTATACATTAGATCACAACAACTACAAGAAAACATCAAGAAGTTGTTTGACAAAAGAACCAAGGCAAGTGATTTCAAGATTGGTGATAAAGTTTTGAAATGGGATTCAAGAAGAGAAGATAAGGGCAAACATGGAAAATTTGGTAACTTATGGCAGGGCCCTTATCTCATCCAATCTATTATTGGAAGAAATACATTTTTTCTGTAAGAATTGGATGGAGATAAATACTTTGGAGTTCCTGTTAATGGCAGGGTTCTCAAACATTATTACAGTTAACTGATATTTTACTTTCAAGGCTTTTTATTCATTGTATATAACATTGTTTTTCAATTTGAAGAAAGAAAAATAAAAAAAATAGAAAAAAGAAAAAGAGGGCAGAAATAAAACAAGAAAGGTACAACACCATACCAAAAAGGAAAAGAAAATATGAAAGTGTGCAAGCTTAAATGCCACTCCCAAAAACAACATTGCTATTTTAGTCATACAGCCTAATCATGACTAAGATAGATTTCAATTTTTCTGTTGATAAATTAGTGAAGAAGATTTTCCAAACTGTCCAATCTTGGCTTATCAGTAGATTAGATTAGGATAGAAATACAATGGTTCAAAACAATTAAAAATCTGAACCACGGGAAGATAAGAACAACTCAAAAAGATCAAATCAGAGCTGCAAAAGAAATGAAGGATGATTTTTGATATTCAGATCTTAAGCCTTCTCAATATTGTTTCAAATTTCTGCAAATAAAGTCTATGTGTAGCTTGTACATACAGCCATAGACATCATGGAAAATTAGACAGCCTAATCCTGATTTGACTGTGTTTAAATTTCTGTTTTAGAAAATAGAGAATAAAATCTTCCAGACAGTTTAATCCTCGCAGATAGTAGCTTAGGTAGAAAATTTATGAGTTCCACTGTTTAATCTGAAATCATGGAAGAAATAAGGGTAGATTTAGATTAGTTTCCTGCTTTCAATAAAAGAATAAAATGTTGATGTCAAAGGTATGCAAGTCCAAATGCACATTATGAAGAAAAAATGTAAGGAAAATAGGCTGTGTAGGTAGTGGTTTGGGGAATGAATTATTATGTTTTAATGTAAAACTGATCATCTTTTTAAAGCAGGATGATCATTTGAAGAAGAGGTTGTCATGGATAAGGCATAGGCCTACATCCTAGAGATCAAATTCTGAAGATTCTTGATACCTCCAAGGAGCTACCATCCCCAAGTGGAGCCACTGTTAGCCATCAGCGAATTTTTGTCATAAGCAAATGATGGCTAAAACAGGTCCTGAGCCTTCAAGGAATCATTTTGATAGAAAATCATTTATTCTTGAAGTCTGTTGTTCCCTAAATTGTTGTTCCTTAAACTACTGTGCCTTAAAAACAATGTTGTTCCCTCCAAAAAACCCAACAAGAAATCTACTATTCCCTTCAGAACTGTTTCCTAAACAACCCCTTTTTATCATTTCATTCACTCATTTTGGTCCTTATTTCATCCTCCATTTTCCTTGAAAAAAGGCTCCTTTTCACTCTTTCATTTTCCCTTCATTCCCCTCAAAAGCCTTCTAAATCCCTTTTGAACAATGAAATCCCTTTTTTATGGTTTAAAACCCTACCTTTTTACTCTATCGAAACTTGGAAAAAATGCATAAAAATCCCTAAAAAACTTCTTCCGCCCCTTTTAGGCCTTAAGCCCTTTTTCGCACAAAACCATGTGCCCGTGACCAGAGCACTAAGCCCATCAGCATCAGCCTTTTCTCTTTCCCTGCAAATTTTTTCCTTTGTAAAAGGTTTTTTGCCGATGTGATGTTAAACCCCCCAAGCACTTAATCTTCTACTTCATATGACTAACGCCCGTGACCTTATGCAAGCAACCACCGCATCACATCATTTGATATAGCATCGCCGTTGTCACATGTTCATAACCTCGCTAACCCTTCACCACTGCCAATGTGATAAGCACCTTGCCTTTAAAGCCCCTGGTCACATATTGGAATAGGTGACCATGTCCTGGGCCTTACCTTAGCCCTTATCGCAATTGCTCCATTGGCTTATTCCCTTTTCTTTTTATTTTCCCCTCTGTGATGATGTGCCGATGTGATAAACTCCCCCCTCCTCATCTCCTGGTCACCTCATCCCTCCACGTGACCATTACCTAGCCCCTGCACTAAGCCCCCCATCGCATCTGCGTTTTCATTCAAAACATGTCTTTTTCTTTGTATCTTTCCTGCTCCGATAACAATACCCCGATGAGATCTACACCATAGATCCATAAGATCTAACGGCTCTCGTTCACCCCGACAACCCAAATCTTCTGGACCTACCATCCTTTTCGCAAAGCCCTCTTCCAATCATGTGCTAACACCTGGCCCCCACTAAAATCTCGCCGTGCACCTCTCTCCATCACGCTTACCCGTAGCCATTGGATCTTACCCCCCAAATCCAACGATCTATGATCAATATCGCGCAACTTTCACTCCCAGAGTTTAACACTCCAAAATCATGCGATACCGGCGGTATTGAAAAAGCCACGTGGCGTGATACAATTGGATCGCGTTCATTCTGGGAAAAACCACTTACTGCCCGAGGGTAGCGCGAGAACCACCCGTGGTATTTCGAAAACCACTTTTACCCGAATTCACGCCAAATACAGTTTAAAACCAAATTTGCGCCGGTTTCACTCAAAAAACTCCTTCGCCTGCATATTCCGCTCCTTCTCACTACTCCATCCACCTCCGCTAGCCTCCAAAGCAGTTTTACCAATCACGCAGGGTTTTATAACATGTTTTATGGTTTGTGTAGGTTTTGTGGTGATTTTAAAGGCCGAAAGCCCCCCTACAGTCCATGAAGAGATAGTGGCTAAGGGTGATGATCCTCAGAGCCTGATCAAAAGAAAAAGGGGGGACGAATGTCATGTTTTAATCAGTGTTTCATGAAGCATTGGTTTTGCAGTTAGAACCCTCCAGTGCAGGCCATCTGTATACAAAGAAAGTGAATGAAGATGAGTAAAGTAAATCAGGATAAGTCAGAAGCACAAAGACCAAAAGACCTAATCTGAAGATCAAAGGTTAAGGACACAGTTTGAAGAATAAATTTAATCAAAGATGTCTTAAAGCTATATCAAAAGCCAAATCAGTTTTTAAAGCAATAAATTAGGATAGATCAGCAAAAGACCACCTTGAATTGCCAGATCATCAAGGCCAGTTAATCCCCAGAAAGCTAGAAAGTGCCACCTGCAGGCCTATCTACTTGAAAGAACATGCAGTAAATGCACATTCAGAGATATTTCTAAAGACAACTCATCATTAACTGCCAACCTACCAAAAACCCCCAAAGTCAATAAAAGTGACTAAAGTTGATGAACTTTAATGTAATAATCAATTAGCAAAGTTAATTCATGTCATTCCTTCTCCACTTGGCCCTTCAAAGGCTGAGAAGCACTTACTTTGTATTAATTGAACAGATAGACCCTTCTTACACTCCACCTCCTCATTCTTCTATAAATAATTTTTTAGAAGATAGTATAGAGGTTGGTCCCTGGATATCTGTTGTATGTAAATAGCTTTTGAAGCGACTGTAGCTCTATTTTGTAATTGAAGAGACATAAGTTGAGATGATAAGTTTGAAGTTGTAGAGACCCACTAGGCTGGAAGATTGTAACTGGTTTGAACATAAAATACAAATAGCTGATTTATGGGATCTTGGTCTATGTAAATGGTGATGTATTTCTCACTGTAAATTGTCATTTTCTTATTGTTTCCATTATGTCCACTTTTCTATGATAAAGAACATCAAACATAGATTAGGATTTACTTCTGAAGTACCCTAAATCTCATTGATAAATCTTTATCCTTTATGTTTTCCTCTAAATTTGTTTTGAAGGTAATTCAATAGAGTATAACCAGTGAAGTGTTGGTAAGCCCATGTTTCTTGAGTACAACTTGAGATATTGTCTTTGAATGTTCTTGAAAAGTCTGCTAATTAAAGATTGAGCTAGAGAAGTCTATGGTTAGCCCTGTCCTCTAGTTTCTTCTCCAACAGTTTCTTTGAAAAGTTCCCTTAAGAGTATGTTGAAAGTAGGCTAGTTTAAAAGTACTTACCTGATCTTAAACTACTTTTTATGTTTATCATGAATGTTTTCTCTGAGAATATACTGAAAGCAGGCTAAGTTAAAAATTTTTACTTGATCTTAAGCTATTCTATGTTTTTAAATGTTTTCTCTTGAAAGTACATCAAAATTAGGCTAGTTTCAAGGTACTTACCTGATCTTAGGTTACTTTTGTGTTTTCCCCTTAAGTGCATGTCAAAATCAGGCTAGTTCAAAAGTACTTACCTGATCATAGACTATTCTTTGTTTCTTCATGTGTTTTACTTCTTTCACTCCATTTCTTAGTGTTTCATTCCATAAAATCAACTTAAAGAGATCTTTTGACATAGATGACTTGCCCCATGGACCACTCTTGAAACTTGCTATGCAATTAAATCCTATTATGACTCCATAGCCCAATGGATTAAAACTGCTCCTTGCTTACCGTATCAGCTGAACTATTCTGTCACTTACTCACACCTTCACCCTTCATAAAGACTTCCTTCATCTTCATGTTATCCTGCCCAACCAAACAAAAAAAACAACCTTGTTCTTCATAACTAGCCTAAAATTATACGTCAAGCCTCAAATATCATATATTTAAACACATACATAGAGAGATCCCTCTCTGAATCTAGGATGGCTAGATCCTCAGATTCCAAAGTGGTTTTGATGTAGGCTCTACAACATTTTTACTTGCCAATATTGCAAACTACGGATACCTAACACATCAGAGTTCCAGAATCTTTGCACAATTTCTCAATTATTTTATGAAATTTTGTTCATTTATTCTAAAATATTGATCCTCCAGTAGTAGGGAGCAAGTCCCTAAATTATCTCCTTCTCCAAATCTTCATAATCTGCCCAATATTCTCACAATATTCTACAAAAATAAATAATATTAAGCAAAAATATGAAATTATCTTTAAACCTTCATAAGAACATATTAAATCATAAAAAAACATTATTAAGTGTAGAAGGAGAGATTCAATATATATTTTATGTGCTTAATAAAGTTTATATGGGCCTTAATTTATGTATAGTTTATAGGCCCATCAGAAACTAACTCAGCTGCAGCTTAATAAGAAAATTCTCATTATCAGGAAATAATAGTCTCATGCATCACATGAAAGTTCACAATGATAATGTCAATCCCTAAGATAAATAAACACTCTTATCTAAATCAAAACTTCGAATCCTAATGAGTTTTTAAACTTTTTTATTTATACAAAAGGGTAGCTAATAGCAGCTCCCTTGAAAATAGGAGTGATGCCGTCCTTGAACTCGGAAATTGTGGATTTGGTCCCCCTTGAGCTTCTCTTGCACTAGGAGTTACTCAGTTTTAAATGAATTCGATCTGGTGAGGGAGGATGTTGTGATCCCAAACCGAGTTACCGAATTAAGGGGGTGGAAAAACCTTGTAGATGCTCTCCTCGTTCTCTCCATTATGCCCCAACATAGGAAATGCCTAAAAAATTCTTCTTTTTATTTCAATTAAACCAAATTAGGACACATACTATGACAAACACCTTTTACTCTTCTTACTAATCATATTATAACAAAAAATGTGAATTAATGTGAGAAAAGGATAGTTTTAGGGTTGGAGGATAGCATAATGATCTTCAAGATATACCTATTGATGGGACTCATTATCAACCCACTACTAAAGGTGTTTTTCATCCTCTGAGAAACTTACTTATCCATGTGAAAATCATTCATGGCCCTGGTGGCCTCTTTGACATCCCAAGGCACCTTAGATGGCGTGCTTTATGGTGGGTAAAAACCTGCATTTGTCTCTACCTCAGTCCATACCTTCTGCTCTTCTGTTTGGTTTCTTCCTTCTTGTAAGCCTAAAAATAGGGGTGGATTGAGTTTAAGTCCTGTTCAATTGATCTTCATACTCTTCATGACTGTCTTGTACAATGGTGTTCTCTCCAAGGCATTCCTTAGCCTTTGAGGAGAGTGATATTATTTGACTCGTACACTGTGGGGTAAGGCATGCCATATTCTCTGACAATCTTACAGACTTTATGTTTCCAACATTATAAAGGTGTACTCAAAGTGAAGAATGAATTTCTACTAGGTTGTAATGTACTTGGGTGCTAAAGAAGCATCAAAGGAGATGAGGTTATAGTTGTTGATGACAACCTTAGGGCTCACTAGCTCTTCTATGATATATAAGGCTCCTCTTCTTTTGTCATTACCTTTTTCACTTCCTCAACCCTTGTCTCTTCATGAGTCAACCAAGATGCTAAAGCCATTAGTTTCATGTATCCCAATATTGAATTGGGATCCGGCCATAAATTGAGATATGTCAGAATGAAATTGTGCATATAGATTTCAGCTAACTTTTCCCTGTCTTCCATATAGTTTGTTTGAAAAACTTAGTAAAATATCTGTAATCTTGAAAATAAAAAGACCCATATTGTGCTAGAGTTTTTATTTGGAAATGCATCCACTTTTCCTTGAGAAAGAGAGTATAGGATTTTTATGGTTTCCTGCATTTGTCGGGCTTCCATAGAGAGAATCTCCATGGTAGAAAGTTGTGTTTATTTCTCATGCAGTTGCTCTCTCAACCTTGTGTTTTATGCCTATAGCTTCTCCTTCATAACATACTCCCTTAGTATCAAATCATTCAACCCCTTTCCCATCTCAGTGAATTTATCCTTCATGAGACCCACATCTTCTACATTCTTAGATTTAGAAATTTTCATCCACCTATGTGTTCTTCCTCTCTTTATCTCTAGCTCATAGAGGAGTGGAACTACAAAATTTTCAAGGATAATCCTTCCTCCTTAAATGAATTTTTAGTAGGACCAAAAAACAGGCTATGGATCAGGCTCTTGAATCTCTTGGATTCCTTTTTCAACTGATTTTGAGGTGGCTACTTATTCTTGTGGCTCATTTTTCTACTCCTCTATGATCCTTTATTCCTCCTGTAGAAACACTTGTCTCTCTTGTAGCTTCTCTTTTTATGCTTCCTCAAAGGAAGCTCTGTCTTGGGTTTCTTGAAGGTCACTTCCCTAGTGGCGGGACTACCCACATATTCTACATGTGACTTGGTTTTGGTCTTAGGAGAGGTGACCTCCTCAATATTTCCCTCATTGGGTCCTACTTCTTCTTTTTTACTTGGTGATTCATTGATAATGATAGGGACCCTTGTAGGAGTTTGTGGTTCCCCCTACCTGATTGTGGTGCTCTTCCTTGTTTTTAAAAATAGGGGACCTTATCTTGGTTTCCTCCTCTTGGGCTTGACAGGTGCTCCCAATGTAGCCAATGTTGCAACTACTTCTTGCTTAATATCCCCTAAAGAGATACTTGTATGATGTGGTTTTTTCTCTACTTCTTGGGGTTCAGAAGTCTTTTTAAGGCTTAATGTTCCTTCTACTTATTTATTCCCCTCTTCTCCTTTAATTTATGCTTCTCCTTCCTCTCTTTCTATTGCCTCCTCTTCCTATGTTTTTCCTCCCTCTTATTCCTCATTTTTTGCTCCCCCTTCTTACTCTATTTTTCCTCCCTTACCTCTAGTGCTAGAGGTTGGTGTTTCTCTAGGTGTGATGCCTGGGTTTCAATGAATGTTTCCATTTCCATGTCAATAAAATCATTCCATAGGACATGTTTCCTTAAGTGTGTCAAATAATCCATCACAATTAACTTGATGATGCCATGGTGAGCTAAGTTTTGGTGCTTTCCTTCTCTTACCTTCTCACTCATCTCAATGATTGAATGTAGGAGGAAATGGGGAACACTAAGCCTTTGAGGGAGAGGAAATTTTTCCTTGAATCTCAACTCATGGAGAAATCTAAAATGGTAGGAATATACCACACTCAATCTCCCTTCACAAGATATATATTGGAGGATATGATAAGCCACCTCATCCTAGGGGAAAGGTAGGCTTTCTCTTCTTACTCCATTATTTTTTCGTCATGTTTCTCTTTCAAAATGAAGAAAATTTTCCTAGTTGTGACACTCATTAAGGATTACTAAGTTATTTTTCACAGTGAAAACAATTTTACTTAGGTTAAAATTGGTCTTACATGGTGTACTTTGGTCCATCTAATAGTAACAGGTTAGATGACCAAAAATTGGTGTAACAGATTGCCCCCCCAGTGTGCGAGCATTAGGAGCTAATCGTATGGCCGAAGTACGTTGTATGAAATCAATCACTAGACACCGAAGGGGAAGTCAGAGAGAGAGAAATATAAGGTATACCAAAGCGCTAGAGGACTAGACCCTGAGGAGGTGAGACTTACAGGTGCAACAAGTCTCTTTTATGAGTGAGTACCTGTGCTATAGATGGCGGGGGAGGCATACCTATGCCCGCCGAGACAAAGTACAAAGAATATTGCATCCAGTAAACAAGGGACTGAACTATATAGTGCATGCTAGCATAAACACGAGCCAGATAAAAACATGATAATGAATCCAACATACATACTGTGCCTGGGATAACAGCCAGGACTTATACAATAATATCTGAGTACATGAGATATAAGTACAAGCACAGTGCCCCTGTAAATAGGAAAGGGCTTTGAAAATCTAACTGATACATGCAAACTAAAAGGTGTTGCAAGCGGTTGAGGCCGACATCATCAAATATATGGAGCTGCATCAAAGGCTGTAATGAACAAGTCATCCGAGCATGTGGGGGGATACCTGAAGGGCCGTCCCCTCATGAGGTCTGAAACATCTCACACACACCCGAGAATCATCGGTACAATCTCCTGCATCACTGAACCATCAAGTATACAGATCTCGATCATGTTGTAAGGAGTTGGAGCTGAGAAACAATCAATTCAAAGGGAAATATGGAGTCCCTTTGCCTGATCTGAGGCACCGAACAAGAGTAGAAGCTGGAAACAAGGTACACCTCCCTCTAGACATGTCTTCTGAATGAATGATGTGATGTCGACAGAAGGAGGTCTGCCATAGGTGAGGCAATAAGGGATCCTCAACTAAGGCACAAGAGAAAATAGTAGAGTGACTGACAAACTGACACCAGGGATGATGATGAAATGGGGGGTATTGAGTAGAAGACAAACGACTTCCCTTGTTAGAGCATAAAGGGCATGGATGACCTGGCAACAACTGCCACAATATCAAAGGGGACAGGGGAAAGTAGGACTGAAGGCCATGATGTGCGACACGAGAGAGGAACCAAGTAATGAAGGATGGAGGACAATAGAGGGATACAAAGGGACTTGGGATAGACTCCATGGATGTGATGATGACTCAACTTGGATGCTCTAAACAAGGGCAACTCGATGATGATGCCACACAGAAAAGGTCTAATGGGGACCATAAAAACATGAGTACAAGGTGGTTACTCATGATGAAATTCGACTCAAGCATAGGAAAAGTGGTGCCCCAAGTACACGTTTTGCAAGTGAAGAAATTTGATTTTGAGGAGTGGTGAAGTGACCCTTCTTGGAAAAAATGTGTCTTGGTGAAGTATCAAATCACAAAAAACTAACAAATACCCATTTTAGAGCTCAATGAGAGCTTTCCAACAGTATAGACGGTTTTTCAAACTGAGCTATGGTGTGGCCGCAACAGGTGAAAGAAAAATATGGGGTTTCTCTTTTAATAAGGTTCACATGCGCATTGTCACGAGGGGTGATGAAAGAAAAAGAATATAAGGGATCCACTGATGTTGAGCCTAGGGTGATCATTGAAGGGTGGTCAAGTGAAATAAAAGGGGAAGTCTCAAAGGGAGCTTTCACCATGGATCTCATGAATGATGATAGGTAGAGGATGGTCGCCACAGGTTCCTTCATCTCGACATCAGGAGGGGGAATGTCAATGGAAGCAGGCAAATACTCAAGCTGGCATGAAGCATACTACGCAAGAATGGGAGAGGCGGGCTAGTTCTGTTCAATCTCGTACTCCTGAACTACCTCCAAAGAGGCACGGTAATGCGTGAGGCGGGGACAACGGTGGGTATAATGGCCATGGAGATCACACAAAGCACAAGGTTGATTGGTGTGAATAGTCGTAGGGTTATTGGCTGCAGTCGAGGAAGAAATCGAGGCTTCAGGGACTATAGACTCAGGGAACGCAACATTAACCATGGGCTTAATATGAGGAAATTTAGGACAATGATGGGTAGCATGACCAAAAACATCACACAAAGCACAAGGCTTTGGAGGCTGAGGAGGAGCAGGGTCAGTCAAGGTAGCCTTATATTTAGGTGCCTTCTTGTGAGATTTGTCCCCTTTACCCAAAGTTGTCGCAACATGAGAAGGTTCCTGTTGAGGTGGCTGAGGCACGGTAGCAGAGGGAGGGGTCATAGGACCAGTTGAACCGAGGTCAAAGCAAGATAAGGTTTGGGCTGACCAGGCAGGGTAGTGGCTAGGGGATCAATGTACCAGACAGGGATCCCCAAGGTCAGGTTAGGAAGGGATAAGGTAGCCATAATATGTACCTAAAATAGTCCAGGAGGGGGAGCTAGGAATGGTATATGATTGGAGGGGTAATGGCTAGGTGGGATAGCTCCGAGATGGTTAAGGCCAGGAGGAACCATGCCAGGAGGGTAGAGAGGCTCATGGATACCATATGCAAGTGAAGGGCTAGGAGGAGGGTTTCTAGAAGGCTGAGTTGAAGTGCTAGGAGCAGGTTGTGGAGGGCAGGGCTGTTGAATAGCTAAAGTGGGATTCTTGATGGAAGCCCGAGATGATTACATCATGAAAACATTCGATTAGTTGGGATCAGAGATAGGAGGAGTAAGACTAGGGAATGAACAAAGAAAAGAGGAGTCTTTGTAGACTCTAGGCGAGACATTGTTCAAGGGTTCAACAGTTCGCTTATTGGCCACTGAAGATATGATGGACTCACGGGAGGTCTGAGACTTCGGTTCGTAATACGTCAACTAGTCAATGGTGACTATATTTCCATTGTGAGGAAAGGACATCTTGCAGTGAACCGCAGATGGTACAACAGTCATCTCATACGTGTAGCTATGACCCAATATAATTTTGTAATCTAAGGGCATCAATGACTTTGATGTCAACATAAACAGTCTTGCTCGCAAGAGTAATAGGAAAATTGCAGAACATGCCAATGGGATTGGAAGAGTGGCCATCCCACACTCGGAGAGTGATAGTGGAGGGGTCCAACTCAGGTGATCTGATTTTCTTCCAAACCAAAGTGAACATCGCACAGGTGGATGCCCCCTCATCAATGATACAATGAGAGACTTTGGCATTCCAGATCTTGACGAGGATTTGGAAGGCGATGGAAGCAGGAAGGGGAGGATGTTCTGACTGGTCAACATCGAAAAGGATCAAATGATCATCTGAAGGATCTAAAGTGCCCATGGCCATTAGTAGAGTTTTTTTTTGTGAAGGGCACGACTAGAGGAGTTCCAACATTGAGATGGTAGCAGGAGATTGCGCCAAATCATCTACTATACTATACGAATGGGAAACTTTGCCGAAAGCAACGTTTCAGCGTAATGGTCCCTTAGGGATCTTGGCATGAACCTTTGCCTTTGGCTGAGGGATTTGTAAAGGACCATTGACTGTTGAAAGAGGCTCTATAGAACCTAAAGAAGGGGGCTTGGGGGCAGACGTAGTGGGAGGCTTGTTGTATTGACGGGACCAAGTCTGAAGGTTGAGGTCAACGGTAATAGGTTGGTCAGAGTTCATCATGAGAATCTAGTAATCGGAGGTACCAAATGGAGGAGGTTGAGTGGCCATCTGACCTTCAGGTGGTTGGGTAGCCACGAATCCTTGCTGAGGGAAAGGATTGGTAAACACAGCTGACTGGCTAGGTGCAGCATTGGGAGGAACCAAAGGGGAGGCTTGCTGTCCACGTGATGTTGATTGAGTCTCTCACATCTTACGCATATGTGGTAAAATAGGACAATCATGGGTGTAATGACCATAGACACCACAAAAAGAACAAGGCTTATTCGTGCGAAAAGGCATGTCCTGCTTGGGTTGAGTGCCATGTTGTTGGTTAGCAGTGTTAGGTGCATTCCCTTAGGGATTATGTCCTAGATTACCAAGGGAAGATTAATTTTGGGTGCCTTTCCTCTTCTTTTTGGAAGTAGGAGGATTAGTTGTGCCCTATTGTGCATACAACTGCCCCTGACAGGGCGATGGCTGCTATTGTGAGGGTTGAGAAGGCAAGGGAGGCAGGGGTGTTAATGCTAGAGGAGTTGGAGCACCAGGCTACGGATATAGATAATAAGGAGGTTGGATAACATTATGGTAGATAGATTGGGCAAAAGGAGGAGTCATGCCATATCCTGGATACATGCTACTGGGAGGGGGGAAAGTGTTGGAGGAGCTGGCCCCTCCCTGATGGAAACCATAGTCCATGGGGGGATGAGCATATGGATGAGAAAAGGCTCCAATGATACCATCGGTGGCATGAGATGCCCCTGGTGCGTTGGCACCACCAGCTATAGGGAGATCAGGTAGGACGGTATAAACATAACCAGACTGAGCGTAGATCAGGTCGTATTTTAACGCAATCTGGAGAGCACCTTCTTGAGTTTGAGGGAAATGCGATACAACATCTTTTCCTATTGCAGGAAAAAGGGATCTAAGGAACCAACCCATGTAGACACTGTATTCGAAGGTAGGGGCTTGACATAGGCTCTTTCTTCTTCACCATTCCTGGACATGATCAGATAGGTGGGTCGTAGATGATTGATAGAAAGAGGTCAAAAGTTCGGTACCAGTTTCATATCAAAGGGGAAGCTGGAAATAAGATAGAAAAGCCTGGGAAAGAGTCACAGAGGTGGTATGAGAGGAGGATTCCTGATCAACATACCACTTAGAAGCTTCACTAGTAAGTGTACGTTGGAACAACTGAATATGGACATAGTCATCGGCAATGGAGTTAGAAGAACACCACATGTGGAAAGATTGAGCATGGTTTGTAGGATCTTCTCCAGAAAGACCTTCAAACTTGGGGATGTGGGAAGGGAGCTTGGTTGGCATAGTAGGCCAACCAATGTCATGGCATATGGGGTCATTGATAAATAGGTTAAAATCGGGAAGATTAAGGCCTGCCATGTAAGGGAGCAAGGGAGTAGCCGAGATAGTTCCTGTTGCAGTTCTGCTATTAGTATTCCCAGCATTAGGTCCCAAACAATACATGGTGAAGGTGATAGGGGGAGAAGCAGGGATGGAACTCGAAGGGGAATCCAATGAACCAGAAGAGGAGTCGGAATGCGGACTCAGTGGATGACTAACTTGAATCCTATGCGGAGGAGTAAGCCTTCCTACTAGAAACTGAGGATGAAGGCCAAGAAGTCTCTAGGATAAACACCTTGAGGGCGCAATGATGAAAGCACAAAGACAACACAAAGGGAAGAGAGAGCAACAAGGGTAAGGAGGTGCATGATCAAATGATCACAATGTCGAAAGAAGGGCAGAGAGGTGCAGGATCAATTGATTACAACGTTCTAGTCTTTTCCTGACGGTGTTAACCAAG
The DNA here is from genome assembly GCA_034641835.2 of Pinus albicaulis. NCBI lineage: Eukaryota > Viridiplantae > Streptophyta > Pinopsida > Pinales > Pinaceae > Pinus > Pinus albicaulis. Next base: position 21,896 of record JAXQQM020079585.1, on the reverse strand, counting down.
ATCTTCTTCACTTAGGGTGTGAGTTATAAGTGTGTAAATTTTAATTTTTAAACCCAAAAATTTGTAGAGAAAAAGAAAAAAAAGTGCTATATAACTGTAAATAAATCTGCAGATAACAGTAAATGAAACTGAAATAACAAAAAATAAACAGTTAATTATGAATTAATCTAAACCCAAGGAGGCGGGCCTCTTAACAAATAGTCTATGGGTGGGAAAAAATCTAGTCAGAACACACCAAAATATCCAATGGATCTAAAGTCAGGAGGGACAATGATCTAAAGGTCAAATCTACTAGAAATATGTGCAGAAAACATCAAAAAATCAGAGGGAAAATTGATGTAAATGAGGTGGCGAAAGGCTACAACTTGGAGGGAAACGAAGGGGATGCTAGAGGAAGACCCAAACAAAACTAAAAGGAGGTGTTTTGGATGGATGAATAACCAATCTAAAGTGGATTTGAAGGTAAGGGATCAAATCCGAAAAATGGCTAAACACACTGAAATTTCAAATGACCTGCTGCAGCTAAAGCTCATCCTAGAAAGGTGGAGGGTATTGAAGCCCTATGAGGCTAGGTTCCCACTTTGATGAGTAAAAAAAACAAGTACAGGTCTAAAATGGGTAGAGACAAAGGTCAGAAAACCCTAAACAGAGGCCCAGACAAACCCAAAAAAATCTCAGAAAAATTCCCGCAAAAAGTTCAGGTCGCAGTTTCTGACCTGTTTTCTGCAGAGGTCACAGGTTTTGGCCTGTTTTCTGCATCATGGAGCTTCAGGTCATGGGTTTTGGCCCCAGAAGTGCGACCTGCACTTCCAAAACTCTCAGGAGTAGGTTTTAGAAAATTTTGTCCTCTCAGCGACGGCTAATGCCTGTCACCTGCGCAATAGGTCCGAAAACACATGGAAGTTAGAATTTTTAATGTTTTAGGGTTTTATAGGTTAAAAAAACATCAAGAAAGGCAAAACAAGAAGTTGAAGAGAAATCCTAGGGTTTGAAGCAGCCATTCATGCAGGGATCTGAAAAATGACAGAGGTCGTAATTGTAAACCTTTGTGGAGTCGTCAGTTGCTAGTATGAATCTTAATCGCAAGTGTACGAAAAAAAGCTCACTTTAGCTATGCATAAAAAACAAACCTAACATCAAATATGGTGCCAATTTCTTTAGATCTGTAGTTAGTTGACCAAGATAAATGCTACAAAATCTAGATCTATGCAATAAAAGACATTAAGCAGTAAATAAAAGAAAGAGTTTCTCCATACATCCAATAGACAAGACAAGAATATTTTGTATTTTTTGACACCTGGGAAGGGAACATAGAAATATGTTACCAGTCACCCTCAATGGGATGGGTTCTTGTAAGTCCTCAGCACTTCAGATCTAAAATCTCTCTCTCTTGATGGTGTAGAAAACTCAGACAAAAGTGGAACTCAAAGAGAGCTCACAAGAAAAATGGTAGCAAAATATGACAATGATGGAGGATCAAAGTCAGACCAATGGTATAGATCCAGAGTGATATTTAGGCAACAAAAGGAAGTGAATGAATGGAAAAATCCTTTTATTTATAGCAAAATATTGAGTTAGTCTAGATATTGGTGCATAATTAAAATATTATTAACCAAATCTAGATCCAACTTTTATGAAATATTTTATTACATTTGTTGGAGGGAAAAGGAATTTGAATTTGGTCAAATCCCTTTATTTGTAAATAATAAATAAATAAATGATTTATTTATTATTTCCAGGATATGGTTGAGTAATAATCAAATAAACAATGATTTATTCAATTATTTATAAATGATTTAGTCAAATTTAACAAGGAATATTATTTAAATAAGGTTTAAATAATTATTCCTAGAAAATAATAAGATAAATAATGATTTATCTAATTAATTTTCATGTTTTGGGTTAAATATGACAAGGAATATTAATTAAACTGTTGTTTAACTATTCCTTGAGGAAAATCAAACAAATGTGGATTTATTTAATATTTCCTCATGGGGTTTCATGTTTAGACCATAAACAACTTAATAAATAAGGATTACTAAGTTATTTTTCATAGTGAAAGAAATTTTACTTAGGATAAAATTGGTCTTACATGGTGTACTTTGGTCCATCTAATATAACAAGTTAGATGACCAAGAATTGGTGTAACAGTCTTCTTTGCCCCACCGAATTCTTATGGGTAAGGTAGTCACTCTGCTTATGGTTCCAGGACTTAGAGAGATGACCAACCCTCTGACAATAGTAGTGGCACTATATTCTCCTTGAGAATGTAATGCCATGGAAAATTCATGAGTGAGATCACAAACATACCCCTTTAACAATTCAAAGAAACCCAACCATTGATGTATTTTACATATGTTCACTACAAGGGTGTGTTGGTGATACCTCTTGGTGTCTGTGGGTTCTCTTCTACTAAATCCTCCCCCCATTTATTATATTTCCCTCCTTGGTGTTACTTAGGTGTGGAATTCAAATTTCTAAACCAATCACAGTGGTGGAACAATGTTAAAACCATTGGTATCAATGAGGGAGAAGGATGCTATAATTGATATAATAATAAAAAGCTATTTTCTTTGCTTCTAACCGCAAAGATCTCAAAAACTTCTTCCTACTACTTAATTGTCTATAATAGGCTATAAATTTTAAGCAGACTTCTCATGCAAGTGGATGGAAAAATAAGGAAAGAGGATGTCACTTCTTGTCAAAACAACTATGTATGTGTATGATGGTTTCGAGACAATTATAGGCTCCTTTTTCACCTTCAAATTACTCCTGAACCTGTAGAAATTATATACAATATGCATGTATATATCCAGATTCTCCTGATCTAAAAATATTTATCTTCTTGCTAAATACAGAATCCTTCCACTGTTAATCTTTTGCGAAAATTTAAACTCAATTGCAAACACATGAAGAAATAAAATAAAATCGCACATAACAAAGTTGTTTAACAGGAAATCATGAAGCTGAAAACCCCACCTATCATATATTATGTATCATGGAGATCATGTAGCAATCTCATGAAAATCTTAGTACATCAAGCTCTCAATACAATCAATTGTCACACACTAATCAGAAGAAATCTGCAAATCCATGCATTGATTTCTTGCCACCTGATAGCCTACCTCCACTGCGCAATCCCTGCTGAAGAAGACCCCTGAATGAATTCGAATCTACCTTGCTTGCACTGCGCAATCCTCATTGGCAACTCCAATGTGTGTCTGGTGCACTCAATGCATCACTATAGTCACAACAGATAGTCCATCTTGCCCTTTCACCTATCTCTCCACTGGGTCTCCACTAGAACTGACATGCACTATAGTTAATTGTTGTATTTTTTTAGTTGATTAATGAGTTATTATTTGTGAATAAATTAACTAATTAATTCACTCCACTCTCACTAGTGTATCATTCAGTTAGACTAGATACAACTAGCTCAACTAAGTTTAACTCCATTAACTGAGTTAAACTGAATAACAACTCCATGAAATACTCTTTCCAACTCTGTCATAACTTTTCCACTTCAATTCTAACTGAGTCCTCCATGCATGAACCACTAGTAAACCCTAGGAATTGTGTAATTCCTTCAACCCATTGATTTTCCAAATTTGCACACTGAAACTAAGTGCTCCAAGAGAATAAGTTGATATTTAGCATCTGATTATTATTAAGAGCTAATAATAATCGGTACTTCTATTCTTAGATCGACGATCTATAAATAGACTTCACCCAATATTATAAAAATAGAATTTCATCTATTTTTCCAGCTTGACCAACCATCCACAAATAGCATCCTGCAACTTCTGAAATATGATCACCAAGTCTAAAAATAGACATAGTCTAAAAATAGACTCACCTAAAAATATCCTGCGGGCCCACTTAGTGAAGGTGACTGATTTTAACTAAGCTCATCATCTTTTTGAATCTCAACACTCCCTCTCAACAAGATAGGGGTTATCCTTCACCCCGATCCTACCTCTATGGTATTCGAATTTTCTCCTGTCGAGCACCTTCATTAGAATATCTGCATCCCAATCTTTTGTAGTAATTTACTGAAGCAACATGATCTTCCTTTGCACACAATCTCTGATATGATGATATCAGATATAAATATGTTTATATCTATCATGAAACACAGGATTAATCGAGAGTTTAATGCAACTCTGATTATCACAATGTATTACTGTAGGATCTAAATGTGAACTAAACAAACCAACCAAGATCTTCCTCATCTAGATAGCTTCACATGTAGCTTGACTTGCTGCCATGTATTCTGCTTCCACTGAAATGAGTGCCATGGATCTTTGTTTCCTGTTGTACCAAGAAACTGTTGTAGATCTGATACTGAAAATCCCTCTTGATGTGCTCTTTCTGTCTGTTGGGATACCTACCCAACCTGCATCCATGAAGCCATGCAACTTCACCTCATCCGTCTGTCTGTACCATAAGCCATACTCAGATGTGCCCCTGAGATACCTCAGGACATGATTTCCTGCCTTCCAAAAGAGCTTGGTAGGCTTAACCATCACTTGTGAAAGTTGGTTCACCGCATAGCATATGTCTGGTCTTGTATTAACTAAATACATGAGCGAACCCACCAACTATAGATAAACAGTGGTATCCACTACCTCTGCCGATGTAGCATCCTCTCTCCTCCAATTTCCTGGAAGAGGAGTATCAATAGGCTTGCAGCCTTGCATGTGAAACTTCTCAAGTATCTCCCGAGCATACTTTCCTTGAGACAAAAACAATTCACCTTCTCGCTACCATATTTCCAATCCAAGGAAATAATGAAGGAGGCCCAAATCCTTCATCTCAAACTCCTTTGCAAGATCTTCCTTGCATGAGTGTATCAACTGCTCATCACTCGTTAGTATTAAATCATCAACATAAAGAAAAATGATTAAAATCTTACCCTCCACCACAATTTGGTAGAGGTTTGCATCCGCCTCACTCTTGGTGAAGCCAAATCTAGTGAAATAGTTGTTGATCCGAGTGTACCAAGCACGTGGTGCTTGCTTCAGCCCATACAATGCTCTTTTGAGTCTACACACATGTGACTCACTGCTGAAGATGAAAAGGCTACTCAATGTACACTTCTTCCTCAATGATCCAATTAAGGAAAGCAGTCTTCACATCCATCTGATGAATGTGCCAACCCATCTATGTTGAGAGAGTAAGGATGGTCCTTATGGAAGAATAAAGTGTGACCGATGCAAAGGTTTCTTCATAATCAATCCCCTCGATCTGTGAGAAGCCCCAAGAAATAATTCTTGCCTTATACTTCTCGATGCTCCCATTAACAGCTTTCTTTACCTTGTAGATCCATCTTGATCCTACAACTGATTTACCCACTAGCCTTGGAACAATCTCCCAAGCACTGTTTCTGACAATGGAGTCATACTCCTCCACCATGGCATCTACCCATGTGGGTTCTTGCACTGCTTCTTCAAAAGAAGATGGCTCTATCATGATACACTTGGTCATGAGAGCCATGTATCTAGTAAATCAGTCAGGTGACTGTCTCTATCTGCACTATGATGTAAAGACTCCTACATTCTGTGCTACATCAAGCTTCAGTCTCTCAGCTTCTTTGGTACTCTTTCTGCCTTGTCTGATGTTTGGTTCTGCATAAGTGGACTCCTCCACTCCATGAAATTCCTCCCGTGGCTGGTCCACATTTGGAGGTTCATCTTTCAGAACAGGTAGTTCCTCCATTGCTTGCAAGTCTAGCTCCCTCTCAAGCATAGCTCATGTAGCACCCATGATCGTTATGTTCTTCCTCTCCACAACCCCATTTTTCTATGTGTTATGAGGCGCTATGAGTTCTCTTTGAATTCCTTCTTTGATACAGAAGTCTTTGAATTCACCCGAGATGTATTCACCACCATTATCGCTCCATAAATCTTTCACTTGCTTCCCCGACTCCTTCTCCACCAATGCTTTAAACTCATAGAAATTTGAGAATGTTTCGCTCTTCTTCTTCATGAAGAAGATCTAGCATCTATGAGAATAGTCATCAACAAATATAACATAATACCTGTGTTTTGTTGTTGAAGCAACTGAGAAAGGTCTCCACACGTTTGTGTGAATTCTCTCTAGGATCACCGAAGCATGGTTCTCCTTCTCATGAAAGGTGGTCTTCACAAACTTACCCATGGTACATCCCTTGCACTGATTTGAATGCGCAAGAGTACCCTTGGGAATTCCAGTATAAATTTTCTACAAAATCTTCAAAGAGCCATGGTGAAGATGGCTCATTCTCCTGTGCCATAATTCGCCCTCATCCCGGCTCACCACCTCTTCTGCTTTGCCCATCATTATAGCATAGCCATCTACCTCCAGCTTATAGATATTCTTAACTCGAATTCCTATCCTCTTGGTTTGACACGTTGTTTTATGTCGCAGGAAATCTTTTCCATCACTAAAAAAAATGTCATAACCTTTGTCTTCCAACATTGCGACCGAGACGAAGTTATTCTTCAGAGATGGAACATGCATAACATATTTCAACAGAAATGGATTACCTGAATCCCTCTTAAAGGTAATGGTCCCAATTCTAGTCTCACTGTATCGACCATCGTCACCCATCTCTATATGCATTTGGAGTTCCCTCTCCTCCAAGTCGCTAAACAACTCCTTGTCTCCCGTCATATGGAAAGACGCACCACTATCAAGATACCACACCGATCCCATTAAGCTTGAAACCAAGCATGCGATCAAAGAGAAATCAAGTTAAAATTGTGAGGCTAAGGCCTCTCCATCTACAGCTCCAACAGACTTCTTTTTCTTCTTTTTCTGTGGGCAGTTAGTGGTAAAATGCCCATGTTCGTGATAGTGAAAACACTTCACCTTGGAAAAATCTTGCTTCTTGCATTTAGCTTCAAATTTTGAAGGGTATTTCTTCCCCTTCCCTTTCCTTGCTTTGGAAGCCAAAGAAAAATTCTCTTCAACATCATTCTTTGATGAAGAGCAATCCCTGGTACTTCGCCTTATTTCCTCCTGCACAAGATTCGACTAAAGTCACTCCCATCCCAGCAATTTCTCCCGTCCATTGACAGAGTCTTCGTAGCTATGCCAAATATTTGGAAGCCCAAGGAGAGCCAAGCTCACCAAGTCTTCATCATCAACAGTAATCCCCACACTTCCCAGTTCATCCCTACTGTGGAAAAACTTCATGAGATATTTTGGAATACTGTCACCCTTCTCCATTTTTATTTTTCTGAGCTTTTCTTTCAGTGCCAACTTCCTTTGGTCACTGCTGCTTTGGAAAAAATCTGTCATAGCCTTCCACATTGAAAATGGAGTGGATTTCCTATGAAGGTTGGACAAAATATGGTCCTTCACACCTTCCAACAAAATTCTTCTTTTCTTTGCTACCTTCTTTTTCCATGCGTCAAGTAATGCAACATCGCTAGATCCCGGCTTAGGAACATCGCTATCGATGAACTCCTTCAGTCCATTATCTTCCAGCAATACCTCCATCCTATCCTTCCAGGCTATGTAATTTGAGCTTCCATCAAGGGAATAATCCAAACGCAACCCATTGAAATACATTTCAATGTATACTCGACTGTCGCACCAAGAAATTTCTGCAGCAAATTCGAATTGTCCACCAACACAAAATCAACAATTCTTCACAATTGCAATCTTCAAGAATTAACACTGCTATGATACCATGTATAAATTATATACAAGATGCATGTATATATCCAGATTCTCCTAATCTAACAATATTTATCTTCTTTCTAAATAAATAATCCTTCCACTGTTAATCTTTTGTGGAAATTTAAACTCAATTGCAAACACATGAAGCAATAAAATACAATCGCACATAACACAGTTGTTTAATGGGAAATACTGAAGCTAAAAAGCCCAAATATCATATATTACGTATCATGGATATCATGTAACAATCTCATACAAATATTAGTACATCAAGCTCTCAGTACAATCAATCGTCACAAACTAATCAGAAGAAATCTGCAAATCCATACACTGATTTCTTGCCACCTTATAGCCTGCCTCCACTACACAATCCCTGCTAAAGAAGACCCCTGAATGAATTCGAATATTCCTTGCTTGCACTACACAATCCTCATTGGAAACTCCAATGTGTGTGTGGTGCACTCAATGCATCACTATAGTCACAACGGATAGTCCATCTTGCCCTTTCACCTGTCTCTCCACTGGGTCTCCACTGGAACTGACATGCACTGTAGTTAACTACTGTATTTGTTCAGTTGATTAATGATTTATTATTTGTGAACTAATTAACTAATTAATTCACTCCACTCTCACTAGTGTATCATTCAGTTAGACTAGATACAACTAGCTCAATTGAGTTTAATTCCATTAACTGAGTTAAACTAAATAACAACTCCATGAACTACTCTTTCCAACTCTTTCATAACTTTGCCACTTCAGTTCTAACTGAGTCCTCCATGCATGAACCACCAGTGAGCCCTAGGAATTTCATAATTCCTTCAGCCCACTGGTTTTCCAAATCTGTATACTGAAATTAAGTGATCTAAGAGAATAAGTTGATATTTAGAGTCTGATTATTATTAAGAGCTAATAATAATTGACACTTCTATTCTTAGATCGAATATCTATAAATAGACTACACCCAATATTCTAAAAATATAATTTCATCTATTTTTCCAACTTGACCAACCATCCACAAATAGCATCTTGCAACTTCTGAAATATGATCACCATGTCTAAAAATAGACTTACACCTAAAAATAGCCTGCGGGCCCACTTAGTGAAGGTGACTAATTTTCACTAAGCTCATCATCTTGTTGAATCTCAACGGAACCTTCTTCTCGACCTTCCTGTAGCATCTCAGACCTTCCTATAGCTTCCTCCTATAGCACCTACAGACAGGGTTCAAAACCTCTCGGTGGAACCCTTGGTGGTCTGATAACAATAGCTCGTCCTTCCTCTAACTATTTTTTTTTGGAAATGAGCGATGGTGAAAATGAAGTGAGCATAGTACATAATATTCTCTTTGTGGTAAAGGATCTGAGAGATTTGGTGACATGGCATATACAAAAGTTTCCTTTTTGGACTATTGTCCCCACTCTTTGCAATCATTCCTCCTCTTCTCATGATTATCACCCCACTCCTCATGAACACCACCTCATTTTGATTTGACATCTCCAAGTTGCATGGGTGACTAATAAAAATTAAGTTTACTAGCCAAGGGTGGCCAACTTCACTGACCACCTCCAGCCTATTAAAAATCCTTTCTCGACAATTACACATTTTATTTATCTTATGCATAGGGAAGAGGTGAGGGTTTCCATACCTGAGCCTACCTGTGGATCGAATATTTGGATATGGTTGTATGTTGGAGCTAGGCCATATAATATCATGATCTCAAAGGGATTTGACTATTTTATTTGTTTCTTTTTCATGTATTCATAACTTGATGACACCCGAATTGATACTTTGTTGTGTGTGCAAGTGCCTCCCTGATGTCTGAGCTTCTTCTACTGGTGTAATGCCTTCCTGAGGATGATGTGTCCCTTATTTTTTGTAGACATGGGTCCATCATGCTTTTTGTGGGTGGAAAAAAAAAGGATCTCATGGATTTCTGTTGTGATTGCATAAGCTACTACAAAAGGAGTTTTTTTCCCTGTAGAAGTCATTTAATCATCCATTGAAGTCTTCATCTTGCATGTTGGTGTTGAGGAGAAGTGATGATAGTAATTAGGACATGGTTATAGTCATGAGGAATTGGTGTATATGTTGGAGTAACAAAAAATAGGGGTTTATGTTTTTTTTAGAGATACGAAAAAGTGAAAATTTTGAGCAAGTTTTGGTTAAATGGAATGGATGAGTGATGAAGTAATCACAGGAGGACCACCCTTTATCATTTCTTAGAGACAACATGGCCTTCTGGTCTATACTTCCCATTGGATCACACTCTTGTGGCATCACAGGCTCCTCCCGTAGCCTCACAGGATCCTCATGTAGAATTACACGACCTCCTGTAGCAATATAGGTCCCTCCTGTAGCATCACAACGAGGAGGTAAAATTTGAGTTTCTTGTTGATTAGATGGTGGAGAGAGATGGGTATGTGAGTGGAGAATGTGGAGATGAATTTTATGGTTGGAATTATGGAGGGAGTGTTTTAGATTTTTTCTTGTAGCCATAAATCTACCAACTATGTGTTGTCATGCAAAATAAGAATAATGTTAGCATAAATGGTGTAAGAGCTCCCTCCTTGTGCTCCTCCTTTTTTTTTTTTCTTTTATCATTTTTTCTCTCTTTTTTTAAGACAAGCAAGCTACCTCTGTAGAGGTTTTAAACCTACATGCCTGCCCTAGGTGCCTTAGAGGAGGTTTTCACCTGAGGAAATTTTATTTTTCTTTTTTCTTTTATTTTTTATCGTGGGATACCTTAGAGAGGTTTTCAACCCTAGAGTTGAACTTAGATGTCTCATAGAGTTTTTTATCCAGGACTTCTTATTTTTTAAAAAAATTTAAAATTTTTTAGGAATATTGTGGACTGGAAGCTATGAACCTTCCAATCACATTTAACTCTTTACTGATTGAACTGAAAAATTCTTCCTTAGACAAAGGTATTCTATATAGCTTCAACATATAACCATTTACAAGTAGGGGAATACCTTCCTCATCAATGTTTTTAATATGGGCAAGTCCATTTTCATGGCACTTCTCTACCAGATATAAACCCAACCATATTGTCATTAGATTTCCCTTGAAATATTTGAACCTAGAATCATATAACAAGGCCCAATATCCTTCTTGAAAATGATTTTCCATGATATTCTTATCATGCCATATATTTCTTTGCAATTGTATGACCTCGGTGTGTAGGATAGCTTGCATACTGAACTCATCTAAGCCAATAATTTGGAGCAACCTTTCTTGTTGTGTTGTGGTGAATTCTAAATCCAGTTGAGCTACCATCCTCAAAGTTTTATATTCAAACTAAATGGAAATCAAAACCTTCTTCCCATAAACCAAGTCATATGGAATGAACCCAATGGTGGTTTTCCAAGTGGTGTTATAGGCCCATGTGGCCTCCACTAGTCTATATTCCAAATATTTCCTATTGGTGCTAACAACCTTGGTTAGAATGATTTCCAATGCTCTATTTGTGACATCTACTTGCCCATTTTCTTGAGGGAGATAGGAAGTGTATGTCATGTGCTTTTCATGGTGCTACCTCATGATATCTTCAAACAGATTTGATGCGAATTATGCTCCTTGATAGGTGACTACCTCTCTTGGATACCTAAACTTGTAGAATATGTTTTATCTTAAAAACTCAACCACCTTATGCTCATTTGTTGCTTCAACTTCCTTTTTATAAGCCCATTTTTTCAAGTAATCAATTCACACAATGATATATTTCTTATGTCCCGATGGTGGATCAATAGGCCCAATGAAATATTTTCCCCACTTATAAAATGGCTCTAATGCCACTTGAGTTTGTAAGGTAATTTCATCTGTGGTTGTGATTTTTCCCATCCTTTGGCACTCATCACACCTAGTGGTGTATCTCCTTGCATCTTGATGTAAAGTGGGCCAATCGTAACCAACCTATAAAACATTAAAGGATGTCCTCTTAGCAAAAATATGACCTCCACAAGGTCCATCATGGCGTGTTGAGAGGATGTCAAAGACCTATTCTTCCCTTACACATCTCCTCAATATCTGATATTGTTCCAATTTGAAAATATCTCCCCCAATCCATGTGAAATAACACTTTTCCTTACAACCAAGTAGTTGGTTATGTCATCAAACCAAGGAGAAAGCACCGAGATGGAAAATATGTCTTCATATGGAATTTTTTCATCTATGATCTCCTCATTATCTATAAGCATGGTTAGTCTTGACAATAAATATGCAACCAATTTTTATTTCCCTGGTTTGTAAATAATAGTTAAATAAAACTACTGTAATAATAACAACCATCTAATTATCCTAGAATTGACATCAAGCTTATTATTTAAATGCTTAATGGATGCATGATTAGTATGGAAATTTTTTTGATACCCAGTGATATAGTGCCTAAGTTTGTTTAAATAATGTACTACAACTAAGAGTTTTTTTTTCAGTGACAGTATAGTTCAACTCAACTTTAGACATATTCTTACTAATGAAATAGATAATATAAGGCAAATTATCTTCTACCTGTCCTAAGGCTACCCCCACAGATTTATCTAATGCATCAGTGTGGATATGGAAAGGTAATGCCCAGTCGGGACCCCTAAGGATGGGAGTAGTGGTCAAATTTTCTTCCAACACTTCAAGGGCCTCTTGAAAATTGATTGTCCAACAAAAATCTAAATCTTTGGCTAGTAATCCAAACAAAGGTGAAGCCCCTTTACTAAAATCCTTGACAGAACTTCTATAATACCAAACTAATCCCAAGAAAATCCTAACATATTTTTTCTATTGAGGGGTACATACCCTTTTGATGATGGAAATATTGTTTGGGTCAACCTGTATCCCTTCCTTGGATATGGAATGGCTAAGGACACTCCCTGCATTCATCAAGAATTCACATTTTCTTAGGGATCAATGAGAGATTCATTTCAAATATTGTTCTTTAGGTGTGACCATATTATATGACTACATTATATTCTAGGTGTGACCGCATTACAATTTGGTGTGTCGCTTCAGAGATCCACAATGTTTTTGGTGTATAATTGACCGCAGAGGGAGTGAATATATAGTGGCAGTCTTCTTTCTTTTAGGCCGACCATCCACTAGTTTGTAGGTCGACTTAACTGTGGGTGTGAAGGTTGTCTTCATCATATATTTCTAGCGTTGATATAAGAACTATTTCAATCCATTCTTCCACAACTTTTAGGAAAAGGTCTTGGAGCATTCAATGCCGACTAGGTTCTTCATATACATGACACTGAATAAAATTATAAACAGAAGAAAAACCCTAGATAGACATCAAGAAGAAGTATATTAACCTAAGATAAAATCTTGCTCATGAAACCCATGAAGCAAATATAACCAATATACATTTTATTATCTTTGTCTTCTTCTTTACATAAAATACATAATTACATAATCAATATGAAGACTGACCTAGTTACACTCTTCAACACTAGGCGAACATCAATCCTGAGGTAAGACAATAGTTTTCCTTGGCAGGGGAGTGTTTGAATCAGAGTATTTTGTTGGCATAGCCTGGAAAAACATTATTACCATCATGGTTTGCTCACAAGCAAGGCAATACTCTTTGTCAAGCTCAAATGACCTCATATGCCACTGGCATTTATAATTGGCTCGAAAAACACTTATTCTTGAATTCATGACCTTCTAGAGACCCAGAGGATAAGAGGAAGCGAAACTAACCAACTTGACACAAGCCTAAAGCCTAAGATATTGGATACGACATGTAACAACACCCCACTTTCACCAACTATTCTTTCCTCCCATGTTGTGTTTGTAGAATTGTTTATAGAGATTAAAATTTACTTTTGATGTGGTATTAATGATCAAATCAGAATTGTGCCTCTCCAATATCAAATGGTATAATCAATAAGTGGAAAAAATAAATAACAAACATTAAATAGATGTGTATCCTGTTCTCTTGTAAAAATTCAAAGCTAGGATTTAGAGTTTCAATCCCCACAACATCATCTCCTGCATTTAATGGCTTTAAGGTAAGATACATACCAAATAACAATGCCAACTTCTAATTATAAATATAATTAACCCCAATATTATTTGATGAAAATTTTATGTAAATGAGTATAAAACTCTTGGTTTTTAGGCCCCAAGGGTTAGCTCAATTGGCTGAGTTCTGATCAGGAAAGAACCTTGCCAATGGGAGGTAACGAGGTGAAAAATGGTCATTTATATGAAAATGGAACAAATCTTAGAGGAATAAGAACTTGGGATGCTTGTGCATTGCCTATGTGTTCCACTTGTTTCAATCATTGTGGTAAAAGTAATTAAACAAGGCAGCCTGACCTTGTAACCTTATGTAATATTCCAAATTTTTAGCCTTCAAGCTAAATGGAATATTAGAGTTGTTTCATCACTAGGTAGGTGAATAAATGGGTAGGGAGGCCCATTAACCTCTTTATAAGGATCAATAACACTCCTAATGTGGAAGGAGTAAGAATAAGCAGCTTATTTGAGCACCCTTGGGTGTGAACAGAGATGGGATCATGTTGATTCAGTCAACTTTGACCAAGTCAACAAAGTTGTCTAGATACATTGAACCACCTTGATGGACAACACAGTTTTGGTGGAGGAATACTTGCATGAGCTTGTTGGCACATGTGGATGGGACCCAATGTGGAGAGGTTCACTTGCTATATATGAAGAGGATGGAGGCCTTTGTTAGTTATGCTTTTGTATTTTTATCTTTTGATCTTGTTTTTTTAGAATTGGCTTCCTCTTGCTGTTTAGCAGGGTAGCAGTGTTGTTTAGCACCGGGTGTTCTTGAGCGGGAATCCCACCTCTTCCCTTGAGAGGCCTCTTGGGAGAGCTTGTCCTTTATTGCTCCACATCCAAGCTCAAGGCAAAGCATAATTATTCAGTCGCAGTGTTATTTTTGTAGCAAGATATTGCTGAGTTGCAGGGTGTTGCAGTGGAGGATTCTTACACCACTTCCGGGTCTCTTTCTCAGTAGAGGGTGCATTCCTTCTCTTGAGAAATTATCTAGGAAGATTTATGAGCACATTTCATATCTTGGCAGCAAGACAAAGTGTTTCTCATCTCATACAGCGTAGTCCCTTGTAGGAACTGCATCATTTTGCACAGAGTTGCTGCAGTAGGGTTAAGACCCTTGTTTCTGAGCTAGTTTCCTAGGGAAAGTGCCAACCCTTCTCCCGAAAGGCTAGAGGAAGGGATCCTCATCCCTCTTTTGTATTATTCAGCTATATTTTTGTAATTTTGTAGTAATAATATGTTTTTTGAGCTGAATAAATCAGATTTTCTCTCCCTTGTACATGTGTCTCAAGAAACCCTTGCCGGGTTAACTCTATAATACAATAAGGAGGCTACATCTCTGTTTTCTTGGAATATTATTCCATATAAATCTTGATACATGTTATTTCATCATTATACTACAGAAACCCTCATAAAATAACATTGTACATGCTTCAGTATTTTTCTGCATAACTCAAGTCATGGGATTTGGCCATTTTTAAGCTGTTAGGAAGCCAGGGGGTCTGTTTAACATATCAAAATGGATTTCTTTCTGATCCCATTTTGTATGTGAGGGCCTAACATCATATTCTAATGGAAACAAGTGTTATTTCACCCAGTAAAAATGCAGATCTTCAGAAATAACGTCTTTAGGGTCTAATTTCTACATTTTCCCCACTTGGGAATGTGTAGACATTCTTCTTTTGCTGTTGTTTCACTTATTTGAAGGATATGTGTTTTTGAACACATCATATGAGTATATTTTCAATATCTCCAACTTAATAATATCTTAAGATATTCTTATTGTTGTAGAAATTCCCTATTTTGGGATACTACAGTGGTATCAAAGCTTCAATCTTGGCTTAGCCTGTGGAACTTAGCCATGCAGATATCTAGAGAAGGAGAGATGAACATAAATAAGACTCCATTATGTGGATTAAAAAGGGAAGATAGGCTTACAAAGCTTCTTCCAAAATCTGTACAGTGCATCAATGAAAATCTTAAGAAGATGAGAGGAGAGATGGAATCTCCTGAGGAGTTTGGATCTAGAGCCAGATATACATTGGTACATGATAGGTGTGAGCGTGCAGCTACACCCTATTATGCACAGTGCAGTCAAATTCCCAGGTTTTCTATGAAAGAGATGAAAAAAGAGGAAATGTCGGGGATGGAAACTCTTAGTAATTTTCTGCAAGAGTATGAGTCTCAAACTGAAAAGTTTAGAGATCATATTACTTTCAAATATTTTTTCAAGATCAAGGTGGAGAGGAGCCATCTGCATGACATGGAAATATTTTCTCTATCTACCTTTGATGGATCCCCAACTTACTCAACCAAAGCTTGGGTGGAGGAGTTGTGTACTTATTTGCAGTAGCACCAAGTTTCTAAAGAAGAAGCCATCAGAGTTGCAGTGCTGCACTTTGAAGGTAAGGCCTATGCTTGGTGGATGTTTGAGTCATTTTCATTGAAAAATGTTAATACTTCTTATTTTTCAAATTTCACTAAAATATTGGTAGAAATATTTGATAAAAAAACATGAGGCAATCAAACCAATGAAACTTTTGCATAAGTTGGGAGGACCTGCAAACTCAAAACCGCTTCAGAAACCTATTGGAGGATATCACATCTCACATGATACCTTGATAGAGGCAATATATTTGTTTCATAACCTTGGACAAGAGGGCATGAAGGGTCCTTTTGCAAATAAGGATCCTCTTATTGAGAAGTTACCTCCTATTCATATTGAAGATGAAGAGAAGGATGGGGGTTACCGCGCTGTCACATCTAGAGCATATCTAGTGCCTCATATAGAGGAAGGAGGAGCACATGCTCCAATAGGAGGATTTATTGTGTCATTGCAAGAAGCTCCCCAGGATCTCACATATGGGAGGCAAAGTAAAATCAATGAGCAGCATGATTGTGAGATGATATTGATGGAAGGAGAAGGTAGGGAGGAAGGAAATCATCACTTGATGAGGAGCACACACCCCTATCTATTTCAGAGAGCTGGTGCAAGGAGGAAGGAGAATGGTTTTCTTTGTGAGGGCAAGGGAAAGGTTGCCCAACCATATGAACAGTCTTCTCTTACCATGGATGTCTCACTACATGGAGGCATTCCACCGGGGCGGCCACCAGATTCGCAGTTGGTAAGAGAAATCTTGCCAGTTGGTTCACCACTCTTGGATTTTGGAGAGGTGAATAATGTTGAGGGAGAATTTGGCATGCGGGATGTCAAAGTAGCAGGCAGCAACATGAGGAGAGCTTCACATGCTAGATCACCAGCACTATCTCTTGGGAGGATTGATCCATATTGGAGGTCTCAACACTTGGTAGAGTACTCCAAGGATGTTGGTGCTTACATGATTCTTGATGACCCTGATGGAGATGACCGATATATGGTGGATGATATGGTCATATATTCTTATGGTATAGTCTTCTTGACTAGAGCTTCTAAGCTCAAGGAGAAGCTGCTACATGCAGCACATGAGGACCTCTTTTCCATGCATTTTCATGCATATCTTTCATTGGCAAAGGAGTTCATTTGGGAGGGCATTCAACATGAAATATTTAAGAATATGGAGAGATGCCTAGCCTGGGTGGTGATAGAGAGGATGTCATAGCCACCTTCCTACTCATTGGGAGTGAAGGAGCATTTTCAGTTGAGCCATTTCAGCTCAAGACCTCAAGTGCATGATGGAGAATGTACAATTTCACCTTATGTTTTGTACTTCTTGTCTTTTTATGAGCAGAATATTTTACCAAGGAGGATTATTCCTTCTTGCATATTGTATAATGATTTACTTGAAGTCATTTTTAGCATTGAGATTGGCTATCTCATTGGTGGTTTGTGGGGGAAGCCACATGATTTTTGGTGTGCACCATTGACACCCTTTTGTACTTTCATGTTTATATCTTGTAAAATGATTGTGGCAGTGAACAAGTGTCTCCAATGGGCATACCCCCAATGGGCATCTTCAAATCATATCCCACTCTCCAAACAAATCTTCCCATGAAATCAGCAATACATGGAAGCAAAAACCAATAGAAACAAGTTGTCATATGACAACCGGAAAGTGGATCAAGGTCCCACAAAAGGAACCATCGTAGTGCATCCTTTTCCTGCATTACATCAAACAAAAACAAGTGTCTGGAAAGGCACTTGTTTTTGTTTGATGTAATGTAGGAAAAGGATGCACTACGATGGTTCCTTTTGTGGGACCTTGATCCACTTTCCGGTTGTCATATGACAACTTGTTTCTATTGGTTTTTGCTTCCATGTATTGTTGATTTCATGGGAAGCTTTGTTTGGAGAGTGGGATATGATTTGAAGATGCCCATTGGGGGTATGATTCTCCCTAATTTTCATGATGCATGTTTTCGGAGGAGCAATGGACAGCCCATGATTTCCAAATTACATCTCTCTTCTTTATGTAGGAGGAGCCATTTGGAGAACTTTAGTTTTTGGAGGAGGCACTTCATGGTTTATTTGTTTGATGGGGTAGCTTGGGCCACTCTTGTAGGTCAAGAAATTTCAGCCCAAGATCAGTAGCAGCCCCATACTTATCATAAATGGAGAGAGAAACCACTTGGTTGGGAGGATCCAATCTCTCCATGTAGCCCCAACACATTGTATGAATCGCAAGTTGAGGATATTTTTGAGCTAACTAGATTGGCTCATTTCATTTGGATGATAGCATGGGTGTGGAAGTCACTCATTGGGAATAATATTTCCCATTTTCATCATCACTCCTACCTTAACGAGGCCATTGGACAGCAGGGAGGTTTCCACTTACATCTTCCACCTTCCTATGATGTGAGCCATATGGTTTTGCATGCTTGGAGAAGAAACATTGGAGGACAGATTTGTAGCAGATCATGTTGAGCAGTGGTGGAGAATTTTTTAGGAGGAGGCCACAAGCAGAGGAGGGGAGGATTTTTCTTTCCTTATACATTTTCTTGAGGACAAGCAAGATTTTGGAGGGGAGGACTGTAATATTCCAAATTTTTAGCCTTCAAGCTAAATGGAATATTAGAGTTGTTTCATAACTAGGTAGGTGAATAAATGGGTAGGGAGGCCCATTAACCTTTTTATAAGGATCAATAACACTCCTAATGTGGAAGGAGTAAGAATAATTAGCTTATTTGAGCACCCTTGGGTGTGAACAGAGATGGGATCATGTTGATTCAGTCAACTTTGACCAAGTCAACAAAGCTGTCTAGACACATTGAACCACCTTGATGGACAGCGCAGTTTTGGTGGAGGAAGACTTTCATGAGATTGTTGGCACATGTGGATGGGAACCAATGTGGAGAGGTTCACTTGCTATATATGAAGAGGATGGAGGCCTTTGTTAGGTATGCTTTTTTATTTTGATCTTTTGATATTGTCTATTTAGACTTGGCTTCCTCTTGCTATTTAGCAGGGTAGCAGTGTTGTTTAGCACTGGGTGTTCCTGAGTGGGAATATCACCTCTTCCCTTGAAAGGACTCTTGGGAGATCTTGTCATGTATTGCTCCACATCCAGGCTCAAGGCCAAGAATCATTCTTCAGTCCCAGCATTATTTCTGTAGCAGGATATTGCTAAATTGCAGGGTTTTGCAGTGGAGGATTCTTACACCATTTCCAGGTCTGTTTCTCAGTAGAGGGTGCCTTCCTTCTCTTGAGAAATCAGATAGGAATATTTATGAGCACATTTCATATCTTGGAAGCAGGCCAAAGTGTCTCTCATCTCCTACAGTGCAGTCCCTTGCAGGAACTACGTCATTTTGTACAGAATTGCTGCAGTAGGGTTAAGACCGTTGTTTCTAAGCTAGTTTCCTAGGGAAAGGGCCAAACCTTCTCCCATAAGGCTAGAGGAAGGTATCCTCATCCATATTTTGTATTATTCAGCTATATTTCTGTAATTTTTCAGTAAGACTGCATTTTCTGAGCTGAATAAATCATATTTTCTCTTCCTTGTACATGTGTCTCAAGAAACCCTTGTCGGGTTAACTCTATAATACAATAAGGAGGTTAGATCTCTGTTTTCTTGGCATATTATTCCATATAACTCCATAGCCATGTTCTTTCATCATTATACTATAGAAACCCTCATAAAATAACACTGTACATGCTTCATTCTTTTTCTGCATAACTCAAGTCATGGGATTTGGCCATTTTTAAGCTGTTAGGAAGCTGGGAGGTCTGTTTAACATATCAAAAGGGATTTATTTCTGATCCCCTTTTGTATGTGAGGGCCTAACATCATATTCTAAGGTAACCAAGTGTTATTTCACCCAGTAAAAATTCAAATCTTCAGAAATAACGTTTTCAGGGTCTAATTTCTGCATTTTCCCCACTTGGGAATGTGTAGACATTCTTCTTTTGCTGTTGTTTCACTCATTTGAATGCTATTTGTTTTTGAACACGTCATATGAGTCTATTTTCTAGATCTCAAACTTAATAATATCTTAAGATATTCTTATTGTTGTAGAAATTCCCTATTTTGGGATACTACACCTTATTTCATTACATACCTTTCATTTGTTGAAAACGATGGTGTTTTGGAGAGTTTTTTTACTTTAAATCCTAGTAATGAGACCTAAAGTGTGGTTATTAAAGGTATTTCATGAAACTCTTTTGAACTACCTTTTTTTAATGTTATGTGGTGGAAACCTCCCATATTTCTAGCAATCACAGAAATCTAAGTTGGTTGGAGATGAGTTTCTTCAAAAATAAGATATTTGATTGGATATCAACCTTATATTTCACAACTTACTAGAACCTATGATTCACACCTTGATTCATTTTTAACCTATCCTAGAACAACTTTACTTGGACCCTCGATTCTTTTGTAAAAAAAATTAACATTGGTTTTTCCAATTTGTTGCATTAGTGTAGGCTCACTACTTTGGGTAACTTGACTAGTGATAAGAATTTTCAGAGTTAATAACCATATTCTTTGTGTTCAACCTAAATATTCAAGAAACAAATGGATTTACTTTCAATTATGGATTGATGGCTAGGGATTGATCCAGGAAGTTAATTCTTGTAGGGTATGAAAAATAAGCATTTTGATGTGGCTTGTGCCCAAATTAGGGCATGAGTTGGTGTTACTTTTAAAACCATGTTTTGTCCCAACATTTTCTAGAGTTGGTGTTGTATTTACTGGAGAATTTCAGCCCTTCTATATCATATTGCATTTTGAATGCACCAATAATGTCCCAAATTATGAACCCTCTGTGTTTGATTTGCAACAAGCACAGGAAAGTTTTAGCTCCCTCCCCACCACCATAAAAAAAATTGGATATAAGGTTATATGGCTATAGATGTGGAAAGTGATACGAAAAAAATTCATTTTTTACCAAATTTATGTTCAAGTTGGGCTATTTTTAGAAAGACCTTGAATGTGTTGTAGTGGAAAATCTTGTTTGACCATTTTGCACTCCTATAATATGTTTCTATTTCATTGCAATCATGGCTAGAAATATACTTTAATGTTGGGGGGCTTACAAATTTTTACATGTTAGGTGAGCCTTGCTTATCTGGGCTCATTTGGGTTATAAGGAGAATCCATCGGAGTGGTGCACAATGGAAAAAAAGAAGAAGCTAAAAAACTAAATATTGAGTGAAGAAATCAACTAAAAAAAATCTAGAAATGAAAATGGTGATTTAATATTTAGAAAATATGATCCTCAAATGGGAATTAGAGGATATTATAAGCCAAAATTTCTTGTAAAAAAGCATTAGGGAAATGGAACAAATCTTGGAGGCATAATAGCTTGGTATGCTTATGCATTGCCTATGTGTTCCAGTTGTTTCAATCAATGTGGGAAGAGTAATTAAACAAGGTAGACTGGCTTTGTTAACTTCTTTCGATACATGCCTTTCAATTGTTAGAAACGATGGTGCTGTGGAGAGGTTGGTTATTTTAAATCCTAGTAATGAGAATGCAAGTGTGGTTATTGAAGGGATTTCATGAAACACTTTTAGAAGAAATTTTTGATAATGCTGCGTGGTGGCATGCTCTCATATTTCTAGCAACCACAAGAATCTAAGTTGGTTGGGGAGGAGTTCCTTCAAAATAAGAGGTTTTCTTGGATGACAACCTTCTCTTTCATAGCTTACTAGAACCTATGATTCACACTGTTGGAGTCCTGTGTTTTGATAGATTGGAAAATCAAAAGACAAGGCAACATCAGAACCAACCCTTAGAGTTCCAGGATCTATTTCTCCTATTCTCAGAGAGGGATCT
>JAXQQM020058525.1:0-40960 GCA_034641835.2 Pinus albicaulis | reverse complement strand
TGTTGAGTCCCGAATTTGCCTCTTGTCCATACACTTTTCCATATCTTTTTCACTCACCTAAACCTCCAAAATTGTCAATATCATGTGCAAAAGGGTATCTAACATGGTTTTTAATTATGTTTGTGTGTTTTCTATTTGATTTAGATTTTGTTCATACAGTTGCGGAAACTTGTCACTTTCCGCAGCTGCTGCAACTTTCCGCAGCTATTTTGTGGAAATCGATGTTACAGGTGTCTACGAAGGAAACGAGCCACATGGGCAGGCTAGGAATGACAAGGACATGGTTCGTGTCCTATTGGTTCAAGTAAATTCGTCAAAGAAAGCTGCGGTCAAAGCCATCCACGTGGAAGTCAACTATGGAGTTCTATGTCGGCTGGACTCTGTTTCGTGGCATACAAACATCCATACGGCCGTTTCCAAGCTTGCGGAGGTTAATTGACATCTGTGCAACGTTCTGGAGTTGAATTGAAGCGTCCACCTTCCATAGATCCGTTTTCCAACATGGCCATACTCCTATATCTGTGGCCGAAGTGGTCTACGTGCTGACTGTTATCATAAACTTCAGGAGACAGTTACATTTTATTGTTTTATATAGAGCGTTTGCATACGCACGTAGAGTTAGTTGTGAAGTTGATAGTTGTTAGTTGATCATAGCTGTTGAGTTGATGTGCATACGCTGTTATGTAGTGATTACGCTGCCTTGAGCCGTAATACTACCAGTCTGTAATGAATTGCTTTTTAATGTGAAAAACTCTGTTTTCAACTTAATTTGTGTTGAGGATCGTTACCAAAGCTGCGTAGAGGGCCCCTGCTCAGCCAAGGTTCTGTGTATTAATGTGTATATATTTCATTTCATTTCTTTAAGCAGTCATTGTATTATAATCCATTACATGTTCATAATTCATAGTTGTTTCATTTAAGTTCATATATTTCTATAATTTCCATTGCATTCATGTCTTTCATGTTTTCATAATTGTTAATTCACTGATCAGTTTTCTTGTGCAGGTTTTAGGTAGACAGCCCGAGCATTTTCATAGTATTTTGGCTAATGATATGAAACTGACATTATTCTGCTGCTAGTTTTCTTTCCACAGCTTTTGTTTAACTTCAGTCTTGTTTTATACATTTCAGTTTTGCTTATCTGATTCAGTAGTTAAATTTAAATATATTAAGCTACTCATAGTGTCTTCAGTTACCTCCGAAAGCCACAGCTGGACTGATGGTGAGGGGCTGCATGATGAAATGTGTAGTTTAGTATTAGTTTCCTTTCTGCAAAATTAGATATATTAAGTTGCTCATAGCGTCTTCAGTTACCTCCGAAAGCCACAGCTGGACTGATGGTGAGGGGCTGCATGATGAAATGTGTAGTTTAGTATTAGTTCCTTTTCTGCAAATTTAGATATATTAAATCATGTATTACATCTTCAGTTGCCTCCGAAAGCCACAGCTGGACTGATGGCGAGGGATTGAATTATGTGTGTATGGTTTAGTATTAGTTTACTTTCTGCAAATTAAATAATCAGTTACACAAGTTGTTTATGATTACTTCCGTAAGTCATAGCTGGTCTAATGATGAAGGGTCAGAAAATGAATTGATGTAATCTGATTTAGATTTATTTCATTGCAATTTTGAATTTCCATAAGCGTAGTTTCTTTCGTGTTCAGTTGGCAGCAAGAATAGTTTAGTTTTCATGTTCACTAGTTTCTTGTTTTGATTCATTAGATTAGCAGCACTTTTCCTTTCAGCAGTTTACTTTCTTTTGTCATTATAATTTCAATTTGCTTTTAAAGTTTCAAGATTGGTAAATCATTATAGGGGATATCACTTCCTTGAATAAATATAACCAAGCTTGCTTTTCATTTTAGAATTTCCATTTTACCTTAGAAAGACCACAAACGACAAAAAGTTAAGAAAGAGGTTATCTTGCACATATAGTGCGCCGCACTTCATCAGCTTACGATTCCCGGATTGACAATTAAATGCAGCAATTTAGGACACACTAAATCGACCAAACATTTTGGCGCCGTTGCCGGGGAAGTGTAACTAGGTAGCCAATTTCTTAAAAAAAAAAAAACATAAAATCATAAAAGAAGGGAAAACTTGATAACTTCTTGAAGTATGCTCTCCTCTTGCACCTAGTGTGATCTGGAGGATCAGAAAAGAGAGTTATTGGTTTAATAATTTCTTAAGTATGCTCTCTTCTTGCACTTAGTGTGATCTGGAAGATCAGAAAGAGAATTATTAGCCCAACTTTTTAGAAAAAATAAAAAAATGACATGCATAGAGCAAGAGATTCTAGGGGAAGGTTTATAGCTAAAGCCAAGAGTTCGATTTTCACAACTCCATCTTCTTCAAGGCATAGATCAGATTCACCACCATCTACCCCTAGCCTTAAGATTTTTGGAAGTCAAAGAACAGCTGAATTAGAGGATTCTCCTATACCACCTACTAAAACCTACTTAGAAAACAAAGAAACTTTCTCTCATCCTTCCTTGATAGAAGAACTAGAGGACTATAAGGACTCTAAAGAAACTATCATGGCAGAGGAAGTAATAAATAGAGGTGGAGGTAGAGGAGGAGGAGACAATGAAGATAACAATGGTGAAGGAAATAACGGTAGAAATAGGGACAATTTTCTTGGATTCCCTATAGTTGATGAGGAAACTCATGCAACAATGAAAAATATCTCACCATCTGTTCTCCCTAACTTTTATGGATTGCGAAGTGAGGATCCTGAAACATTTCTGCTTGAGTTTGAAGTAGTGTGCCGAACTTATGACTATATGGAAGATTCTCAAAAACTCAAACTGTTTCCTTCAACATTGAAGGGATCTGCTTTGAAATGGTTCATGGGATTAGCCACTCAATCTATTAGGACTTGGAATGATATGAAACAAAATTTTTTGGATAGATACTTGGACTATTGTACGCCCACCAATCACAAGGATGAGGTATTCAAAATGATGCAAAAAGAAGATGAAAATTTGGAAGACTTAATTGAAATATTTCAATACAACTTGAAAAGAGCAAAGATGAGCAACTTAGATAATGAAACCTTGAAAGCCCTCCTATTAAAAGCTATTAGAGATGAATGGATAGACATTTTAAACATGATGGGGAAAGGAGACATTTCTCAACTCCCATTTCATGATATAACAGAACTATGTATCCAATTCTCAAGGGGAAGATCTAAAACTGGAAAAGGGCCTAGGGATTCTTCTCTTATTAGGGCTAACAAATCTGCAACTGGATCAGTAAGTAGGGCAGAGATTGGTAATATGCTTGATGAGTTTAAAACTGATATTTTAGGGGGTCTTAGTGAACAACTAGACACCCTTAAAATCCAAAACAAGCAGAAAGCAGAAACAGATGCTTTAGCCATCTTTTGTCCGAAATGTAGAAAAAAACATGCTTTAAGGGAATGTCCCTTGGATGCAAAAGTTGTAGAAACATGTATGATTTGCTCAGAAAATCATGAAATCAAGGATTGTCCTTCAATCCCCGGACTCAAAGCTTTTTTTCAAGAAGATCCAAATTCAATAGAGTCTCTCTGTTTTGTCGCAAGGAGACCTTGGCAGGGACAACAATCTCAAGGGTTTAATAACCCTATGAATCTTCAAACCCCACCAAATTGGACTCCTTGGCAACAACCTTGGCCCCAATATCAAAATTCATATCAGCCATGGGTACAAGGGATGCAAAATCCTTATGGGAGATTTGCTCAATTCTATCAATATCCTCCATCTTTTCAAAATCAACAAGCTTCACAATTTCCAAGCCAAAATCCACAACAACTTTCATTACCATTTCCACAACAACAACCTTCTCAACAAAATACAAATCCTCAACTCATGCTCCCATACCAACAGAAGACAAATCAACTTCCAGCTCAGCCATTGCCAAATCCTAACAATAAGAATCCTCAAACTACTTATATGGTAGAAGGACAACAATTTCCTACCTATACGATTGTTCCTCTCAACGATGTACAACTCAGATCTGGTAGAGTTCTAGAAAAACCTTCTATAGACATTCAAGAGCAAGATACCTCTGAGGAGGACTCTCTTCAAGTCAATAAGGGTTCTGAGGAAGAATCTCTCCAAAATTCAAAAATTCAAAAAGAAAAAGAAAAGCTAACATCCACAACTCCTATAGTTGAGCAACCTGTATCTTCATCTACACCTCCTTTTCCGGAAAGACTACAAATTGATAAGGGGGTGGAAAAAAAAATCTTGTTGCCTAACTATGACTTTCTAGATGAATTGAAGAATGTTTGTATCAAGATTCCATTATTACAAGCCATTCGAGAAATTCCTATTCTAGCAAAAACCATAAAGGAGTTGAGTTTCAAAAGACCAGGAAGAAAGCTAAAGGACACAAGAAGAATCCACCTGGTAGGAAAGATTGCATACATTATGATGGGAAAAATTGCCATGCAGAAATATGTAGATCCAGGAAGTCCAATTGTCAAGACACATATAAATGGGATAGAAATTCCAAACACATTGATTGACTTAGGGGCTGATATCAACATTATGAGTAGACAAACTATGGAACAGTTAAAACTTCCTAACCTTATTTTTACACCTACCTTATTGCAACTTGCAGATCGATCGGTTATTAAACCAGATGGTGTATTAGAAGATATTTCAGTCTCCTTAGATTCTTGGGAATATCCAGTAGACTTTATGATTTTGACTCCCAAAAGTAATCTAGGAGGACATCCAATAATCTTAGGAAGACCTTGGCTGGCCACAGCTGATGCTTTTATTAGTTGTAGATCCGGAGACATGTACATTTCTAATGGTAATTCGACAAAGAAATTCAATTTGTATCCTCCCGCAAGAGCAATTACAGAAATAGGAGATAATGAATGGGTCGATGATGAGAACACTATACAACCTGTCTTTACCATTTCTGAAATTAGTGAGGATAGTCAAATTCTGAACACATTAGAAAATTTTGAGACAACTTCAGAATATGACCCCACACAATTTCAGTTGGAATCTGACATAGAATATTTATCATCAAGACAAATGTCTCTCTACTCTATGGAAGAGTTTGGTAATTCTGCTTTTGAGATTTTTCCAGAAAAGACATTGAATATTAACAAACATCTGGAGAAGTCACAACAAGAAGAATTAACCAGAATCTTGCAAAAACATTCTACTGCATTTGCATGGGAGTATACTGACATGAAGGGTATTGATCCTAAGACTTGCATCCATCATATCTATATCGAGGAAAACAGTAGACCAATCAGACAACCTCAAAGAAGGATGAATCCAAATCTTAGGGAGATAGTGAAAGAAGAGCTCCAAAAACTACTCAATGTAAACTTCATTTATCCAATTTCAGATAGCCGATGGGTTTCTCCTTGGTTATAGTACCTAAAAAGAATGGTAAATGGAGGGTATGCATTGATTACAGGGAATTGAACAAAGCAACTTTGAAGGATCACTTTCCTTTGCCTTTTATCGATCAGGTATTAGACACATTAGCAGGTAAAAAGTACTTTTCATTTTTGGATGGTTTTAGTGGCTATAATCAAATTCGGGTAGCACCTGAAGATCAAGATAAGACCACATTTACTTGTCCATGGGGAACTTTTGCCTACCGAGTGCTTCCTTTTGGGTTATGTAATGCACCAGCAACATTCCAAAGAGCAAGACTAGGAATTTTTTCTGATCTAATTCATGATTGTGTAGAGGTTTATATGGATGATTTTACAGTTTATGGTAATTCATTTGAAGAGGCATTAGAAAATTTGGAAAAAGTTCTCATAATATGTAAAGAAACAAACCTTTCATTAAGCCATGAAAAATGTTTTATGATGTTTACTAAAGGGATTGTTTTAGGACATCATATTTCGGGAGATGGGATTAAGGTTGATAGATCGAAAGTTGAAGTCATCTCCAAGTTGCCTATTCCAAATTGTCAAAGAGATGTTAGAAGTTTTCTAGGATTTACTGGTTATTATAGAATATTTATAGAAAACTTCACTAAAATAGCATCTCCACTCTTCAAGTTGCTTACAAAAGACTGTGAATTTAAATGGGATCCTGATTGTCAATCCGCTTTTGAAACTTTGAAAACAAGAATATCTCAAGCACCTATCTTGAGAGGACCAAATTGGAAACTTCCTTTCCATATTTCTACAGATGCTTCAGATACAGCTCTTGGAGCTGTGTTGGGTCAAAAAGATTTAATTCCTTATGCCATTTATTACACCAGTAAAAATTTGACTCCCACAGAGTTGAACTATACTGTGACTGAAAAAGAGTTCTTAGCCGTTGTTCATGCAATTAATAAGTTTAGACATTACATAACAGGCTATGAAACTTTTATTCATACTGACCATTCTGCAATTAGATATTTAATGAACAAACCTGTTACTAATGGCAGAGTGACAAGATGGCTTTACTTTTGCAAGAATTCAATATTACTGTGTTGGATAGACCAGGAAAACAGAATACAGTAGCTGATTTCTTGTCTAGGATTCAGAATACTAAAGAAGATTCTCCTGTAGAAGATAAGTTTCCCGATGAATATTTGTTTGCAGTAACTATTAAGACCCCTTGGTATGCAGATATTGCTAACTATTTGGTTACAGGGAAACTACCTTCACATTTATTTCCAAGAGAAAACGAAAAATTATTCAGGAGAGTTCAAGATATTCATGGATTTCTAACGAATTGTTTAAAACAGGGCCAGATCTTGTGATCAGAAGATGTGTCAGGGAAGATGAAATGCCCGATATTCTTAAGGCATGTCATGATGAACCATGCGGCGGACACTTTGCGGACAAAAGGACGGCCTATAAAATCCTTTCCTTGGGATATTATTGGCCTTCTCTCTTCAAAGATGCAAAACAATATGTCAAAAGGTGTGATAGCTGCTAAAGAGTAGGGAAACCTACCCTTTCAAATGAAATGCCACTGCAAACACAGGTACTCATTGAACCCTTTGAAAAATGGGCTTTAGATTTCATTGGACCGATTAATCCACCATCTAAGCAAAAGAAATATATATTGGTTTGCACTGATTATGTTACTAAATGGGTAGAAGCTAAAGCATTAGTATCTGCTACTGAAAATTCAGTTGTTCATTTTCTTTATGAGGATATTTTTACTCGCTTTGGTGTTCCAAGAGAAATTGTAACAGATCATGGGAGCCAATTCACATCAAATTTGGTGGAGAAGTTGATGGAAGAATACAAAATCAAGCACAGAAGATCTACTCCTTACCATCCACAAGCAAATGGTCAAGTGGAGTCCACAAACAAAGTTCTTGAAAGTATCATCACCAAAACCGTTCATCTACATAGAAGAGATTGGGCAGAAAGGCTTCCAGAAGCCTTGTGGGCCTACAGAACTACATGGAGGAATACAACAGGACATTCTCCCTATGAACTTGTTTATGGAAAAGAAGTCTTGTTCCCCATTGAGTTCCAAGTCAAGACCTTCAAGATAGCAGTTCAATTGGGAATGGACTTATCAGAAGCCCAAAAGCATAGAATGGAGCAATTGAATGAGCTAGATGAGATCAGACAAGAAGCAATTCTAAAAACTGATCTAGTTCAATATCAAAGAACTAAGTGGCATGACAAATATATCAAAGAGAAGAAGTTTCAAGAAGGAGATTGGGCATTGTTATTTGACTCCAAATTTAAAGATTTTCAAGGGAAATTTCAGACTCATTGGCTTGGGCCATATGAGATTGATAAGATCTTTAACAATGGAGCTGTAAGAATCAAGACCATTGATGAGTTTCAAACTCCTCTTTTAGTGAATGGCCATAGATTGAAAGTTTATCATAAGCCACTCTCTAAAGAGGATTTTGTCAAGTTGTTTCAAGAAAGTTCTGCAATCAGGCTGGTACAGAAGAACCCTTCTTCTCTACCAAGCTAGCTTTTGTTTTTCAAGTTAAAAAATAAAATAAAAAATAAATAAATAAAAAATGGTATAAGCCTGAAAACCAATCACTGATTGGCAGTCTTATACAGAAAATATGGGGTGAAAATCAGGGACACCTGACACTCTATATTTTCCAAAAAAAATCTGTTTTTCATTTCATTTCATCTCACCACCCACTCCATTTCATTCCACTTCATTTCATTTTCATTACACTTCATTCCACTTCATTTCATCCATTCCATCAATAAAAATCTTTTTATGACCATTTCCACCTGGTCATTTGTCATTTGTTCATTTCTATTTCAGCCAAGTGCTAGCCGTGTCAGTTTCCGCAGCTGACATCTGTTTCCGCAGCTGACTCCAGTTTCCGCAGCCAGAAGCAGATTCCGCAGCTACTACTACTCTGTTTTCAAAAAGAATGTACAGTTAGTTGTTATTTTCATAAATCATGAAATAAAATGCAGGAGAGGATCAATGGGACATTCAGGACACTAATGAAGATCAATCAGTTGAAGACCAAGGGCAAAAGCAAGGATTCCAAAGGTATGAATAAAGTTTATTTCAAATAGTATCGAAAAACACATTTTTATGTAATTTTAAATTATGAGCTCTACCCATAACGCGCAATGATTATATTGACAGTCCCGTAACCTTCCACGATCTCTATGTTATCCTCTTGCATTTATTCACAAACGGTTTCATCATTGAAATTCCGACTCTCACTCATGTTCAAATATCTCACCGTAGATAATGATACGTATTTGAGTTGACAAAGGACTCTTACAAGCCGCATAACTTCATAATCATTGATTGAAACGTGTTCATATTTATGACACAGCCACCAAAAATTCAAAATGCGGCCGAATGCATTATACTTTGTTAACCTCTTTGTCGTTTCTCTGTCGTGGTTACAAAACTCCACTCTACTCATACTCACTCTCTGTTTCATTCCATTCCGTTCCTTTTGCTCACTCTCATTCCCGTATATCCACCCACAGTCTTATTCCATTCTGTTTATGGTGCTCATTTCCGTTTTGTGATAACATCCCCACAGTATTGTGCTATACTCTGTGTATTCCATCGTTCCATTTCCGCTTAAACCCTCACAGAGGCAAGCCTGTGAAGCACAAAGAAGAAAATGGGAAAATTATTAAGGGCAGAGCCGGAAGGACAGAAATTTATAGAGGGATTTCCGCAAGCAAAAGAGATGTTGAGAAAAGCTAAATGGCTGCGTTTTATTCAGAAATTCAGGGGTTACCACAGAGAAGTTACCAAAGCGTTTGCAAGATCATTTGATGGCTCGGAAGCAGAAGTGGGAGACCTCAAGTTTTTAGTCAATGAAGCATCAATAGCAGCAGCCACAGAGCTTCTTCAGGAAGGAGAACGTTGGTTCAAAAACAAAAGTATCAGTGATGAGGCATGGAAAACAATCCTCCGAAATCAAGGTATGGATATCACTGTTTTCAAAAGAGGAATCCCTGTGCATGCAATAAAAGATGAATGGGCCACTTTATTACTCATTGTTCAGAAATTTATCACATGTGAAGGCCGCTTTTGCTCTATGTACATGTATCATACTAGGATATTGATGAATTTCCTTGAAAACCAAACTCTCAATCTTCCTTATTTCCTATTCAATAGCTTGAAGAAAATGGCTGTGACTGTGCAAAAACACCTAGGAGATGTAGAGCCTCATTTATATCATCATGGGTTTATAAAAATTTTGATTGAAAAGGAGCTAAAAGAAAGAAAAGATACATGGGAACAATTCCTAGTTAGAAACTTCTTTGAAGAAGCTCAGGAAATTCCTGAAGGTAATCCAATTAGAAGGAGTAGAAGAAAGAAAATGGATGTTGAAACCCAAGTTGCTCCTACACAGGAAATTTCCGCAGCTAGCACAGCAAAAAGAAGTAGAAGGAAAAGAACAGTAGATGAAATCCAAGATACTTCTACTATTACTATGAAGAAAATGATAGGGAAGAGAGATTGGTAAAAAGGAAGAAGAAGGAAATCAAAACTAAGAAGCCAATAATATCAAAAGGGAAAGAAATTATTGAGGTTGTCCATAAAACTTCTTCTTCTGAAGAAGAAGATCACCAAATTCTGTCTGAAAGATTAATTTTTCTTCAAAAACAGTCATCTCTATCCAAGAAGGCAAAAACAGGAAAACAAGAACAAAAGGGTAGTGTACCACAGCATGTGAGGAGAAGCAACAGGCTTAAGGGAAAACTGAGAAAAACACAAATTAAAGGTCCTCATTTCATTGATTTGGGTGAGGAGACATCTGAACAGTCTCCAACTGACCATAGTCCATTTCAGTCAGTTAGTGAACCTGACTCCTTTCACTCCCAATCAGAAAATGAGCATACTCCATCTTATTCTCAGCAAGATATTAATGTAAGTTCTCCTCGGCCAGATTTTGAACATGATTCTCCCTTGCAACACTTTGGGGACAGCCCAATGAAAAGGACACCAGAAGTAGACCCCAAACAGCAGCAGGTCTATGACTATATAGAATCCCTGGAGAAGGCAGCCACAGGTCCAAGTACCTCTTCTACTCAGCCTCATACATTGCAGGATGACTTGGTTCAGTCATTAAAACAGGAGATTTTTGAGCTTGAGCTTTTGAACCGGCATATCAAAATTGAAAATGAAACACTCAAAGAGCAAGGCAAACTGGACAAGATTATCCATGACAATACTATGTTACATTTGGGTATTTGGCAAAAGAAGAATAAGAAGCTAAAAAGGAAATGCCAAAAATTGAGTAGAGCACTTGTGAATATCAAATTCAGGTGCCTCATGAAGAAACCCAGAATGATGGCAGTACCAAAGAAGAAGAGAAGGGGGTTAGATGTGCTGGCTGAAGTTTCAAGGCACATGAATTGAACAAAGAGTATCAAATTTTTGTAGCATGAGGACATGCAACACCTTCACAGTGGGGGTATGTTGAGTCCCGAATTTGCCTCTTGTCCATACACTTTTCCATATCTTTTTCACTCACCTAAACCTCCAAAATTGTCAATATCATGTGCAAAAGGGTATCTAACATGGTTTTTAATTATGTTTGTGTGTTTTCTATTTGATTTAGATTTTTTTCATACAGCTGCGGAAACTTGTCACTTTCCGCAGCTGCTGCAACTTTCCGCAGCTATTTTGTGGAAATCGATGTTACAGGTGTCTACGAAGGAAACGAGCCACATGGGCAGGTTAGGAATGACAAGGACATGGTTCGTGTCCTATTGGTTCAAGTAAATTCGTCAAAGAAAGCCGCGGTCAAAGCCATCCACGTGGAAGTCAACTATGGAGTTCTATGTCGGCTGGACTCTTTTTCGTGGCATATAAACATCCATACGGCCGTTTCTAAGCTTGCGGAGGTTAATTGACATCTGTGCAAAGTTCTGGAGTTGAATTCAAGCGCCCACCTTCCATAGATCCATTTTCCAACATGGCCATACTCCTATATCCGTGGCCTTAGTGGTCTACGTGCTGGCTGCTATCATAAACTTCAGGAGACAGTTACATTTTATTTTTTTATAAAGAGCATTTGCATACGCACGTAGAGTTAGTTGTTAGTTGATCATAGCTGTTGAGTTGATAGTTGATGTGCGTACTCTGTTATGTAGTGATTACGCTGCCTTGAGCTGTAATACTACCAGTCTGTAATGAACTGCTTCTTAATGTGAAAAGACTCTGTTTTCAATTTAATTCGTGTTGAGGATCGTACCAGAGCTGTGTAGAGGGCCCCTGCTCAGCCGAGGTTTTGTGTATTAATGTATATATATTTCATTTCATTTATTTTAAAAGTCATTGTATTATAATCCATTACATGTTCATATTTCATAGTTGCTTCATTTCTGTTCATACATTTCTATAATTTCCATTGCATTCTTGTCTTTCATGTTTTTATGATTATTAAATCACTGATCAGTTTTCTTGTGCAGGTTTTAGGTAGACAGCCCGGGGCATTTTCATAGTATTTTAGCTAATGATATGAAACTGACATTATTCTGCTGCTAGTTTCCTTTTCATAGCATTTGTTTAACTTCAGTTTTGCTTTGTTCATTTCAGTTTTGTTTATCTGATTCAATAGTTAAATTTAAATATATTAAGCTACTCATAGTGTCTTCGGTTACCTCCGAAAGCCACAGCTGGACTGATGGTGAGGGGCTGCATGATGAAATTTGTAGTTTAGTATTAGTTTCCTTTCTGCAAAATTAGATATATTAAGCTGCTCATAGCGTCTTCAGTTACCTCCGAAAGCCACAGCTGGACTGATGGTGAGGGGCTGCATGATGAAATGTGTAGTTTAGTATTAGTTTCATTTCCGCAAATTTAGATATATTAAATCATGTATGACATCTTCAGTTGCCTCCGAAAGCCACAGCTGGACTGATGGCGAGGGATTGAATCATGTGTGTATGGTTTAGTATTAGTTTACTTTCTGCAAATTAAATAATCAGTTACACAAGTTGTTTATGATTACTTCCGCAAGTCATAGCTGGTCTAATGATGAAGGGTCATAAAATGAATTGATGTAATCTGATTTAGATTTATTTCATTGCAATTTTGAATTTCCATAAGCGTAGTTTCTTTTGTGTTCAGTTGGCAGCAAGAATAGTTTAGTTTTCATGTTCATTAGTTTCTTGTTTTGATTCATTAGATTAGCAGCACTTTTTATTTCAGCAGTTTACTTTCTTTTGTCATTGTAATTTCAATTTGCTTTTAAAGATTCAAGATTGGTAAATCATTATAGGGGATATCACTTCCTTGAATAAATATAACCAAGCTTGCTTTTCACTTTAGAATTTCCATTTTACCTTAGAAAGACCATAAACGACAAAAAGTTAAGAAAGAGGTTATCTTGCACATATAGTGCGCCGCACTTCATCAGCTTACGATTCCCGGATTGACAATTAAATGCAGCAATTTAGGACACACTAAATTGACCAAACACCAACTACTCAAGCATTCAATATTGAAGTATGACAGAGTCACCCTCTTGACATGATTGATTACACTTTAGTTTTAAAGATTTAATCTAATAAAGCATTTAAATAACATGTAAATTAAAGCTCAATTACTGTATATTTTAAATACTCAAGCATCCAATTTGGAAGTATGGCATAAACATATTCTTGGCATGATTTACAAGCATCTAATTATACATTTAACTGAGGATCTGATCTAGGAAAGAAGTGTAAAGGAATGTAAAGGAAAAATAAATTATTGTATATGTTAAATACTCAAGAATCCAATTTGGAAGTATGACAGAGCCATCTTCTTGGCATGGTTTACAAATATCTAATTATACATTTAATTAAGGATCTGATCTATGAAAGCAGTGTAAAGGCATGTAAAGGAAAACTCAATTACTGTATATGTTAAATACTCAAGCATCCAATTTGGAAGTATGATAGAGTCATCTTCTTGGCATGATTTAAAAGCATCTAATTATACACATAATTGAGGATCTGATCTAGGAAAGCAGTGTAAAAACATGTAAAGAAACTAAACAACTGTGAGCTCTAATGCCTCAAACATAATCCAATTGGAAAATAGAAGAATCTAATTTCTTGAGATGTTCTTAGTAAGCAAAATATTATACAGTCATTCTAAAACCAATACTAAGAAAGCACTTGTAAATTTAATCTATGAAATTAATCTAAAAACTGCAACACAATGTAAATCTACTTGTGAATTGACAAAACAGAGCTAATGAAATTAAACTAAAAAAACTAATGAAAAACCTCCTCTTGTGCAGGGGCCCTTTGCGACAGAATAGGTTGAGATCCTAGCAGGCTATACGCACATTAAGAAGAAACTGGAACCACGAACACGGTCTTTGTATTATGAAAAAGGAAAGATTCTAAAGCATACACAACGTTTACAGAAAATTTAGACTGCCTTTGGTCTTCACACAACAGGTATTTAAAAAAATTAAATATAACTCTCAGGAGCTAATTCCGCCTACAGATGGTGATTACAACTGAAACATAGAAGCAAATTCTAAGTGGTTAACTCTTGATTTGCTACGTCAGAGAAAATGAAGAGTTCTTCATTCTCGGATCATGTCCTTTGACCGCCTTTTGACCACGAGCATAGGCACCTATTTTTGTTGAATTCGACCAAGTGGATAGGACGAAATCCATATATGGATCATTCTAGAGATGCCCATGTGGCTCATTCCTTTATTCGCTCCTCAGAACCTATAAAACCATATAAGTAGTTGCGGAAACAACAATTAGCTGCAGAATAGGCTGTGTTCTGTAGCTGAGTTACAAAAATCCATTCAAATAACAAGAACATCAAAATATAACATAGAGATCATTCAAATGCATTCTCTGAGATAAAACATGTCGTTTATCATTGATTGGAGTGTATGGATTTATTGAAATGTAAGGAAAAGTGATGAGAAAGGATGTTAGAGAAAGGAAAATTTTGAAGTTCAATAGTTCCTAAAGAGTATGGAGCCATAATCGAGGTGAAAGTGGGATATTGCTCCATTGTTTCCCTTAATCTAGTAGTAGCCCTTAAAGGATCCCTGCTAGTTTGAGCGGTAACATTTCTGGCATCGTTGCCAGGGAAATGAGGCATGTGTTTTTTTCCCTATACAACATATTGACATATGATTATTGGCGACTCAATTGGAAGAACGAAGCCCTAGTTCTTCATTGAAATTTAAGGTCTGTGCTTGTAGGGTGAAGTAAGCATATTTATAGGCATCTTTAAATTCACCCTGGTGACTCCTACATATTTTTAATGCATATCTCAAATAGGTTGTTCTTCTTTGATAATTTATCCGTTTTGGAAATTGCTAGCATCCCTTTGTGTTACACGTGGTGCTCCGTCTACAATTCCCGTCCAGCACATTGGAGGGGCCCATTATGTGACTTTGACATTTGTGAAAATGTCAAGCCTTGAAACCATTATCATTGCATTCCTCTAAGTATGAGCTTCAATTTCCACAGAAGACATCTCCTTGCAAAAACCATAAAAACATCCCTTTTGCATTGGCGCGGCTTGTCTCGGTTCATCACTCGCGCCAATGGGGAAAATCCTACAAAGAGCAGCGCCATTGTGCTTTGTCTGATGTGATCGCGCCAACCAACAGGAGTGTTTTTTAAATAAGAATGGCGGAAGTTTCGTTTCAATAGACTCAGAAACTGTTACCTATCTTGAGTTGGGAGGTTTGGCTCCGGGAGTTCCATGAAAGGGAAGTGGTTTGCCACCTCTCATGGAAGCTTCCTTGAAGATAGGGCCAATCCCACAATTATAGGGATCCCAACTCCCCTTCCTCCATCTATAAAAGCTTGCCCATTACCATTGCAAGCTAGTCTTGAAGTGCCCAAGCTTTGAATCTCCAAGTTCTCAAATTCCCAAGAGCCTTAATGCTGCAAGAGCCCTCATTCTTCCCTTAAGGCCAAACTCAAGCAAGGAGACTATCGTCGAGAGACTCTAAGAGAGGCTTGTCCCATCCTTGGCAAGCTTTGCGAGACGTGTTCTACTGGAGACCCCTCCGAAGGAGACCTCAGCGTCAGAACATTGGTTGTACTCTCTTTCGATTGTTTATTAATGAATGACTACTGGTTATGGTTCCACTATGTTTTTCACTTATGATAATGATGAGTTATATCCTTTCTGACTGATATATAGTTGTGTATTCTAGATTTTATGCTTGTATTCGTATTGTTTCTTGCATGTGCAGGTGTCCATTCACGGAGATCGTGGGGATCGTGATCTGCCGAGGCTGAGGAATGGGAACACTGTCTCTTCTACGAATCATAGCGTTGGACTCCAGGTAGGCCTCCATCGTTGGTCTATTTATTCGCAATTAGGAACTTGCGCTGTAGCATTTGATGATTGTTGCTAGACCCGTTCTGGGCTAGTAGGGATCGCCTCTGTCCGCAGAGGGGATTTACCTCTTCAACAATTTGGCGACTCTGCTGGGGAACCGTCTAGTTTTGATTGTCTCGTTTTGATTGTTTCGTGGTTTTCCTTGCTTGGTTGGCCTTCTGGGCTGGGTTCTTTTGCTGTTTTGCTTCCTGGTTTGCTTGGATATCATTGATCTGCTTTTGGAGTAGTTCTTTTTTATTTTTGGCCGAGAAACTTGACTGGTGCGCTTTTTAGCTCGACAGTCACGCCAATTGGCGCATGTTGCTTTTGTATTGCCCGCGCCAATTTCCTTCTAGCGCCAGTTACAACCTCACAGTCGCGCCACTCTTGTGAGGCATTAGGGTTTGCTCAGTTCTGAGCTCTCTGGGTCTGATCAGTGTATTTCTTTTTGGTTTTTCAGCTACCTGAGTGTGTTGGAGTCCTCTTTGACTAGGAGTTTTCCTTTGTCCTTTGGTTGTTTGCTTTTCTCCATCGATTTCACGTTTTAAGCCCTAGGGCATCTAGTGGCTTTGTGTGTCGAGCCCTCCTTAGGAGTTTTGGTGTTTTGTTAGTCCAGTCAATTCTCTGATTGCTCCTCCGCATTCTCTTAGTGGTTGTTCACCGTTTCGTTGCGATTTTTGGGTGATTGTTCTTCTCTTCATTCAAACTTTGTTTGGTCTTGCTTTGGACCTAGATCACACGGTCCATTGGAGCCTTTGAGACTTTTTCTTGGTTTTGAGAGACTTTGGTCAATTTGAGATCTGATTGTTTGTGCCATTGAGTGAAATTTGTTTGTTCTTGCTCTCTTAATATCGTTTCTCAAATTGCTTCTCTTTTGTTTTCGGTTTGTTTAGTGCATCTAGCTATCAAACATTGAAAATACAAAAAATCTCTTTTGCTTTTGTTGATTAGTGCAAATTGAAATCTTTTCGATTTTACTAGTATTTAGTGATTTGAATGAGTTTTGATTTCATTAGTTGCATTAGAGATATCATTGATTGTCTTCCGATCATTTTGTTTGTGTAAAAAATCTCAACTCTTCTGTAGCTAGTTTTCATCGAACGAAATGATGTACTGTGGCATGTAATTTTGCATTTAGGAGATTTTTGAGACAACACATTCATTAGGGCCTAAAAATTGAAACGTAATTGAAGATCAACTTTAAAATCTACTCAATTTACACTAAGGCAGCATTGAAATCTAACGAAACACATTTAGAGGTCTAGGCTAGAGACGTGTTCCGGCGTCTTTAAACCTAGTAGCTGTCGTTCGCCTCTTGGCTTTAGACAGCGCTAGTACGGACTTGTGCTCCCCTTACCGTCGCGTATATAAAGGGAGACCCCACTAGGTTTCAATCCTTTATCCATAGGAAGCCGAGTCTGCCGCCCTATACCCGTGATACACCGGACACAGCATTCGGGGAGATTGCCTACACGTACGGAAAGTCCTTGGTTGATTTCTCTTTCATTTTTGAAACCAAGGTGTATATTGCAGTTCACGGTTATTTGGTACACCCTTTTTGCCTAGTATTCCTGAGCAGTCATTTGATCTTTTCTGACTCCCTAAATTTGAAAATATCGCCAAGCGCTTGTCCTTTCACGCTTGTGTCAAATCTGAAAGAGATAGAGTCATCTTTTTTTACCGTTTCTTGACTCTTAAAACATGAAACGGTGAAGTTTCTTATTTTTCGATGTGGTAAAAATTAACGACCCACGATTACACGCCCTCTTAGATTTTGTTTGTTGATAGTTTGATCGTGTGTCTTTACTCCTTTTCAGCCCGTGTGTGTGTTTGTTCTTTTTTCTCTTGTCTTTTGCCATAGTGGCGGAACCTTCGGTTTCGTCTACTGGTAGTCCTTACACGGACGATTCTTCATAGGTGTCGCAATCCTCTATTGAACCACATCAGCCTACTGTTTCCGAGTTTCCTGACGGGGGACCGATTCTTTCTGAGCAACCCTTTGGGGGACCAGTTGAGTTCAATTGGCCTTTTTCGGACCCTGTGTGTGAATTGAGATTAGGAGCTGATTTCCTTTCTCTTACATCGGGTTCACCCTTTATAGCTGTTGTCTTTCCTCCTAGTCCTCACCGTCTATTGCGAGATCTAGCGGCAGGCTCAACCATGAGTGATTCTGGTGAGGAAATTCCCACGTCCGGTGAAGACTATCAGTTCTTCCCGCGAAGATTATTTCCAAGAGACAACTCTGAACCGGCTGATATGTCAACAGCCAGTCCCTCATTACCTCCGGGATACAGGTCCTTGGGTCAAATCATTTCTGCTGCAGCCTCTATGGGAGTGTCAGCTCCTTCTCCGAGAACAACTGCTCCTTCACCAGGGGTGTCTCCTCAGACACCCGTCACTTCTGTACCCACTTGGCTCACTGTTTGTGTGGCCGCCTCTGTACCCGCTGTCACAGCACCCTCTACAAGGGTTATGCCGCCTCCTGAAGATGTTTATTTAGCAACTGCTATACCGGAGAACATCTCTCCGAAGGAGTATCGGTTGTTATTACAACAGCCGAACTCCGAGGTTGGACCATCCTCCCAAGATCCCAACCGCTCTTACTTTTCGCACTATGCACAGGATGGTACGCCCGTGTATGCTTTTCCAAGTCAGTATGATGAGCACGGGGACATTTTACGTCTGCCCGCTCCTGAGGCTTACCTCCATGCTCAAGGTTTACCTTATAACCAGGCTTATAACCCGCAAGGGCAACCTTTCCAAGGCCAACCTTCGGGCCAACCTGGCTATCCTTATGACCCACAGGGGCAGCCCATGCAAGGCTATCCTGCAGGCCAGCAAGGGCCATCGTATGGTCCGCAAGGATAGTATTACAGCCCTTCCGGTCAACCTGTACAGCCTCAGCCGGGGTACCAACCGGGACCGGTCTATGGTCCTAGGGGGAAAATCCAGCCTTCTCAACTTATGCAACCGCAGTATCCTGTTGTTTCTAATGTTGCATATCGGCCGGGACCATCCTATGGTCCTGCTCTAGGTCAAACCGGTTACCGGCAACCACCTGGCCCTATTCCTCCACCAGGCCAACCGGTCCATCCGGTACAACTTGGTGTTCCGCCTCCAGGCCAACCAGCCCATCTGGCACAACCTGGGGCTCCTTTACAGCTAGTTCAACCTGCACAACTGGCACGGCCTGTCTATCTGGGTCAACCTGTTCACTCAGGGTAGCCCGCTCGGCTGGGTCAACCTGTTCACTCAGGGTAGCCCGCTCATTCCATTAACCCTGCCCAGCAGCCGATTCATTCGATGCCGCAGCCAAATCAATAGTTGTGCCCTAGTTATCAGGCTCCGCAGGGTTCCACCTATCAGCAGCCGACTCATCCTCAGGGCGGTTATTATCCTCATGGTCAATCTCAACTGAATTATAGCAGCCCCGAGGCTCTCAGTATTATCCTCATCCACCCAGTTCTACCTATACTCAGCAGCCAAATCAAAATGCTGCTTACACTGGGCCGACACATAATCAGGGTCCGTACTCTGGTTATCAAGCCCCACACACTGGTTACCAACCGCCAAATCAGTCTGTTTATACGACCTACACCCCCTACAGTTAGAATCCTATGGGACAGAACCCATGGGGGCAAGGATATTCCCAACCAGCGTGGAGTACAGGTACCGGTCCTCATCCCGGGCCTGGCATGCCGGTCAATCCGCCATTGCCATTCCTAGCTACCTTGGAGTTGCCAGATGTTTCAAAATTGACCAATGATCCAATTTTGCATAATCCTTATTAGCCTCCGGTTCCTACCAAGATACCAGGTGATTGCCCCAATTTTGAGGGTAAATTTGGGGAGGACCCCCAAGCGCATGTGATGACGTATCATCTTTGGTGTTCGTCTAACTCTTGGGTCGATGATTCGATTCGTCTGTGCCTCTTCCAGCGCACTTCGACTGGAGCTGCTGCTAAGTGGTACATCGAGTTATCCCGTGGCATCTTCCAAGATTTCAATTCCTTAGCCATGGCTTTTCTGACGCACTTTCAGTTACCGGTTCGCTATGAAGCCGGGACGCACCTCCTGACTTCTTTGAAGCAGGACAAAGCCACTCATTTACGACCACATTCAGTGGCGGCGCCATCGTAGACTGATCAAGTTTCACATACCTGATCAGATACTGACTCACTGGTTCACCACCTCCTTTGTGAATAAAATCGCATAGGATATTGCGATGGGAGCGTGTGTGATAGAGGAACAAGCCATCGCGCGTGCCCAATATCTGGATCTTATATATTCTCAGTCCGGCACAGTTTATGATATCTTTCCTGATGCCTCGCGGTCCGGAACCTCTAAGGCTCCGCCTACCCCTGCGGTGGATGGTGTCATTGGTTCTATCTCTCAGAATTCGAAGAAATCTTCGAATGGGAAGCAAAAGTCTAATTCTTCCAAAAATGCTCCTGTTAATCCCGCCCCCTCCGATTCTGGTAAAACTGCGGAAGTGAATGCCGTTCAGGCCAATCCTACGGAGAAAACTTCCAAAGGGAAAAAGAAGGGCAAAGGAAAATCTAAATCTGATGCCCCAAAGCCAGAATCTAAATCTCGCACTGAGGATGGCTCTCAACGTAAACCGAAGTACCCTTGCCTCATTTGTGAAGGGGACCATTATACTAAGGATTTTCCACGACGATTCGAGGTTAGTCAACTTCTCAAGGGCCCTAAAGAGACTCTGGCTGTTCTAAAAGAGCCATTCCCATCTCAGCAGACCCAGATGGTCGAACAACGATCACCATCACCATTTGGGTCCCAAGTGTTGCATGATGAAGGAGTCGCTCCACCTATGCAATCGCTACACGGTCCGAGGATTGTGAATCGGCAGTGATAGGCACTCGGGGAGAGAAACGGTCGGCCCGATGGACCCCCCCCCCTGCCTCCGGTTCGTTGGAAATCAAGAAGCCTACTCCTGAACCAGTTGTGAAGCCACCTTCTAAAGGTGTCTTATGAAGATCTTCTTATAATCCAAATGCCCATGCCGCTCAGCACTACAGCATTGTTGAGGATTTGGCACAGGCGCCTTCTGCTATGTCTGCACTAGAAGTTCTTCAAAGTTTTCCTTCACAACGGAAGGCTTTATTGTCTGCAATCGGTGGCATTGATCCCGCCGATTCGAGTCTTCTCACCTTCGATTTAGAGAATTTCACCCCCTGACTTCCACATCAGATCACTCTTGTTATTCAAGTCGGGATTAATGGTCTTAACATCCATAGGACCGTCGTGGATGAGGGTGCCTCCACCTGTGTTATGTCGTCCACTTGCTGGAAGGCCATTGGCTCTCCAGCCCTTTCGTCATCTCCCAATGCCCTAGAGGCATTTGATGGTCAAGAATCCAAACCCCTGGGTGCTCTCGATAGTTTAGCGATCACTTTACAGGGGAAGACTGTCAACGTGGAAGTAGAGGTGGTTGACGCCAGGCTCAACT
Organism: Pinus albicaulis; assembly: GCA_034641835.2. Classification (NCBI taxonomy): domain Eukaryota; kingdom Viridiplantae; phylum Streptophyta; class Pinopsida; order Pinales; family Pinaceae; genus Pinus; species Pinus albicaulis. Next base: position 19,738 of record JAXQQM020058525.1, on the reverse strand, counting down.
CCAATATAGTTCTTGGCCGCAGCTGGACTCATGCCATGCTCTGCGTGCCGTCCACTGTCTTTCGACTTCTTAAGTTCCCTCACGAGGGCAAAATCATCACGGTGGATCAGTTGTCCTTCTTCACCTCTACCTCCAAGAACAACGTTCCATGCGTGGATCAGATTCTGAATCCCCCTGACAGTGTAGCACCCGGTCTCTTCAAAGACCCCATCCTCATGGGTATCTTTCCTGCACCACCACCGCACACCGCTCAAGTTAACATGATTTCCAGGTCTGATGACCCCTGGCTTATTCCTACGCCTGAGCAGGTGTTTGAGTTTGGAGAATCAATGCCCTTGACTCGAGTAGAGATCAGCTACTGTGAAATTGTTGCCACATCTGATCCTCCACCTCCTCAGCATGCTCCTTTGAGCATGGATCTCGACGTCTACTCTCAATCCCCCTGACTTGGTTAGGCCGATTCACTTGATCCTCTCAAAGAGACTTTTCCTTCCGATGAAGCCATCATTGAAACTATGTCTCTTGAGGAGCTGCCTTGGGGCGATGGACATCATCGCTCCTCTTTTATGCCTAGCTTGGGGGCAATGACTGACTGTCTGGAGCGTTATGCTTCTCAGGTTCCTACCCCTCCTCTTCAAACGCCCATCTTGACGCACGAGGTTTTTTCGGAAGGTAACCTGAGTAACATCACTCAAACCATCCCGATCAACATCTCCGTTAAACCGGGGATCGTTGAGAATATTCACGTGGGAGTGACTTGTTCTCCCGATGAGATTCAAGTCTATACTGATCTTTTTAAAGAATTCAGAGATGTGTTCGCCTGGTCCTACGAGGAAATGCCGGGGATTGATCCCAGTATTGTAGTGCATGAGATTCCAACCTATCCGGGTGCGAAGCCTGTGCGCCAACGCTTATGCCCCATGCATCCTCGGAAAGCCGCTGCAATCAAGGCAGAAGTTGAAAAACTTCTGAACGCGGGCTTTATTTATCCCATCCCCCTCACAGAATGGGTTTCTAACATTTTTCCTGTTGATAAAAAGAAGGGTATTATTAGGGTATGTGTTGATTACCGTGATATTAATCGCGCCTGTCCGAAAGATAATTATCCCACTCCGTTCATAGACCAGATTATCGACGAATGTGCCGGAAGTGAGATTTATTCCTTAATGGACGGTTTCTCAGGGTATAATCAGATCAATATTGCACATGAGGATCAACACAAGACTACTTTCATTTTTCCGTGGGGTACTTTCGCGTATAAAAAACTCTCGTTCGGCTTGAAGAACGCTGGAGCCACTTTCCAGCATGCGATGTCTTACGCTTTCCATGACATTCTCCATATCGTTCAGCCTTATCTGGACGATTTGCTAGCTCATTCAGCTAGGCGAGAGGACCACCCTGAACACCTCCGCCAGATCTTCCTTCGCTGTAGGCGCTACAATATTAGGCTTAATCCTCATAAATGTGTCTTCTGCGTGGATTCTGGCCGTCTGTTGGGATTCATAGTCTCCAAAGACGGAATTCTCCTTGACCCTTTAAAAGTCGAGGCTATCATCAACCTCCCATCACCCTCCTCACTGTATCAGTTACAGAGTCTGCAGGGAAAAGCGAACTTCCTTCGTCGCTTTATCCCAAACTACGCGGAGGTGGCTAAAGGATTCACACGCCTATTAAAGCAGAACGTTCCCTTCCATTGGGACGAAATTGCTCAAAAATCCTTTGAGAAGCTGAAGACGTTACTTGTTAATGCTCCTTTGCTTCATCCTCCTGATTATCGCCACAATTTCACTTTGTATTTTTTCGTCGCGTTTAGCACCATTGCTATGGTTCTGGTGCAGGATGACGATGAAGGTAATGAACATGTTGTTTATTATCTGTCACGGAACCTCCTCGACATAGAAACACGCTATGCTCATGTCGAGAAGTTGGCTTTAGCCGCCGTACACGCTGTGCAGTGCTTTCGCCATTACATCCTGCTACGCATGATTACCGTGGTTTCAGACTGTAACCCCATGACGTATATTCTCTCTCGACAATTACTGGGGGGGCAAGTACTCCAAATGGATCGTTATCCTGCAGGAGTTTGACTTAGAGTTCACCACTGCTAAGTCAACGAAATCACTGGTTTTCGCGGATCTTATATGCTCTCTCCCTACAGACTCCGCTCCTTTGCACTCTGAAGACCATATACCGGACGAAACTCTTTTCCTTATCAACACTCGTGACCCTTGGTATGGCGATATCATTGTGTATCTTCAGACCTCCACATTTCGGTCTGAGTTGACTAAAGATGCCCGACGTCGAATTCGGCATCAGTCTCAACCCTACCGTATCGTAGGAGATACCTTATACCGTGTTGGAGTAGATTCGGTGCTCCGCCGGTGCCTTACCTTGGAAGAGGCTGAAAAGGCTCTCAATGACTGCCACAGTGGCGCCTGTGGTGGGCATATGTCCGAATATGCTACTGCTCAAAATATTTTGCGAGCAGGATACTTCTAGCCGTCAATATTCAAAGACTGTATTACGGCAGTCCGAAAATGTCACGCGTGCCAGGTGTTTCAGCGCAAGATGCGCGCGCCGCCTCTTCCTTTGCATCCTGTTGTTACCGTTGGCCCGTTTTCGAAATGGGGCGTGGATTTTATGACGTGCAACCCTCATTCGGCTGGGGGGCATGCGTATATAATCGTAGTTGTCGACTACTTCACCAAGTGGGCCAAAGCGATGCCTACACTTGCGGCCGACAGTAAAACAGCTGCTCAATTCATCTTCAACCACATCATCGCGCGTTTCGAGGTTCCTCAGGCCATCATTACCAACCATGGTACTCATTTACGAGATTATATGATGGTCGAGCTGACATCGAGGTTGGGCTTACGCCACGATAGCTCAACACCATATTACCCTCAGGAAAATGGCCAGGTTGAAGCAGTGAACAAGGTTTTGGTCACCATGCTTCAACGAACAGTTGGGATTCATAAATCAAATTGGCACCTCCAACTGTTCTCAGCTCTTTGGGCTTACCGAACGTCTGCTAAGAGTGCAACTGGATTCACACCATTTCAACTAGTGTATGGTCTGGAAGCCACTCTTCTGGTTGAATGCGAGATTCCTTCTTTGAAATTAGCTGTAGAACTTCTACCCGACACTTCCACTGAAGAAGAGCGTCTCCTGTATCTGGAACGGTTGGATGAAACCCACCACTTAGCTGCCTTAGTTATTGAGGCACAAAAAAAGCGGGTCAAAGCCCATTTCGATCAATCTGTTTCACCACGTTCCTTCGTTGAAGGGGACCTTGTCCTCCTGTATGATCAAGCACACGATAAGCTTGGGGCGGGGAAGTTCCAACCCATGTGGCATGGGCCCTATATAGTTAAACGGGTATTAAAGAATGGGGCCTACGAGCTTATAGATTATGAAGGAGTTCCGCTGGCGCAGCCCAGAAATGGGCTGTACCTGAAAAAATACTACGCTTAAAGTCATTTTTTGTGTGGTGTGTGTACATAGGTGTGTTTATTCATTTGTGTGCATGTGTGGTGTGGTGTGCAATGTAAACGTCTTTCTGCTGATCGGGTCTTCCTGATTGTGCAGATGTCCATCCATCCGTTTGTTGGGTTCGCGGATGGTGCCTCCCGCAGTACCAGGAATCTGTCTTCGGCAGCCTGGGTAATCTATGATCCTGCTGGTGAGCTGGTGAACCTGCAAGGTGTGTGTCTGGGACGTGCTACAAATAATGTCGCGGAATATAGTGCTGTGTTAGAATTATTAACTGAGGCTGTAAACCTTGGTATCCATGAATTGCTTGTATATCTAGACTCACAACTCGTAGTATCACAACTCAATGGTCACTATTCAGTAAGAAATCCACACATTTTACGTCTGTATCTGCGTGTTCGTTTACTGGAGAGAAATTTTGACTATATTACATATCAACATATACCCAGGCACATGAATACACTAACAGATGCAGTAGCTAATATGGTTTTAGATAGACATTTGCGCAATTTATAAGAACATCATCACATGTGAAAGGAAAATCCATCCAGAAATAGATATGTATATAGATAGATATCGAAATGTTTACATAGCATGTGTCACATAAGTTCAAAAAATATACATGTTCGTCTTATTACATCTGGAGACGACACGTCTCTCAAAAATATGCATGAAATAAAACCCTAGGAGGCTAGTCTGCGTGGTGCTCATGATAACAAGTCACCGCACGCACTAGGCGTCTCAGTAGATGGTGGAGGCGACTAGGCACTCCCACCGTATGTCTCTTATATGCTAACGGTACATCCGCCAGCCGGGCGTAGTCCGGAATCCCTCGGGCAATCCCCTCAAGGTTCTGAACCAACTCTCCTCCTTCCACACCCTCCTCATGAGGATCGACTGCAAGCTGAGTTCTCCGTGCGATAGGAGACATCCCGACTGGTCTCTCTGGGCCAACATCTGCATACACATGTAACTGTTGTCAGAACGGACATGTATTAACAAAAAAAATCATAAAACATAAAAAATAAAAACATATCATACCCAGCTCTTCGTCCCAATCCTATCCCTCCAGCAGTGGGAGATCTGGGTCTCCAGTAAAGTCTGTCCCGGCATAAGGCCAGTCCTCAACTACAATCAACTGGCGCCGCAACCACCCAAAAAAATCTGGCCTCCAGGACTTCTGTTGGCCTCCTCCTGCTCTGGGCATCAGTGCTGCCCAGCGAGCCATTCTCGGCTCTCGTGGTATCGGCTCCGCTACAACGGCCCCTTGGCCCTGGAAGATTGGTAATCGTTCCAGAATGAACGATACCAGGATGGACCCATAGCCAAACTGCTTCAGCTTGGCTTGTTTGCATCTCATCAGCTGTCTCTTGATGTTGATCGTTACTGTTGTGGCCCAGTCAAACAGTATGGGACTCATGCACTCTGAAGCCAGTAAGAGTTGGGCTTTCGTTGCTTCGTGCGGTGCCTACGATCCCGCAGCCTGCGTGATGGTATGTAGCACTACTCGTATTGCCAGATCGGGGATAGTGTGGATATCCACCTTTTTACTCCGTGATCCCATTTGTGCCCGTGGGCACACTCGTGCCATCACTTCCTCCATTTTCTCACCCGACGGTCTGCTCCCTGTCAGTATGGGTATCGGACCTCTGCGCGATAGTCTGGTTATGAAGTACACATCAGAAACGTCCAGTTCTAACACCTGGTCTCATAGCTTGAATACTTGTTCTTGTTCATCCCAAATTCTCACCAGGTACTGAAGTAGCTCAGGTTGAGCATGCAAAAAAGGTGTCAGGAACAATTTCTTGAGCCCACAGTTTCTGAGGGCATTCATGCAGGCCTCATTTTCCATGGCCATTTCGTCCTCTTCCCCATGCTCTCTTTCTTTCCACTCAATCACCATTTTTCTCAATTTCCTGCATCAACATGGTCACAAACCTTTAATTAGATCTTTGTTGAGCTTCAAAATCCATTCAAATTGATTAAAATGTCGAAATTTTAGGCAGAAAATTGGGTTCAGCCGTTGGCGTGGCTGTTTTTGGAACAGTTGTGCCAGTTGGCGCGAGCCTTTTGCATATAAAATCCCATTGGCGCGGGTCCGTGACTGATACCCGCGCCAATGAGCGGAGCCCTAAAAAGTTAAAAAATTTGCCACAAAAGTATATTGCATGATGGAAAAATATTAAAAAGTGGATTGAAATGGAGTATGAGGAAGCGCCTTTTACCTGGAACTGACGGAACTCTGAATAGTAGCCCGAATTGGTCGTAATCACCGCCAGAAGTTTGCACAGTAAATGGAACAATGTTTCTCTTCACTCAGGTAAAAAGTAAAAGTAATTTTATTTTTACCATTTAGACATATTTATAACTTTTTGAGCTCTATTTAGGTTTAAAAAGTCACTTTTTTCATTAATATTTCGAATGTTCTGTCAAAAATGGATTTTACACTTGCTTTCCTTTGCAGCAACAGGTTTTTTATGCAACGTAAATGGTGAAACGAGTTGTATTTTATACTTTTTTGGACTTGGTAAAAACATGAAAAAGTCACTCTGGAGTCATCTTTCAGCTCTTTTCTGACTCTCTAAACATGTAAAGATTGCCGAGGCCCTTGTCGTTTCGATCTCGTTAAAGTGGGTACAACGAAAACGAAATCTACCCGATATAAGTTTACCTATTTTTAAGTGGGATAGATTATTTATGAAAAGGAATACCTAGCCTATGTTCAAGGTCGCGACTAGGAGGGTTTTCTCGGATATTGTTTTCTACCTTTTCGGATACGAGGAACTATTTACGAAAAGGGACCTTTGGAGTTTACCTTTTTATTGTCTTTTCAAACTCTCTAAACATGAAAAGACGCCGGAGTTCTTCCTTTGTGGTCAGATCATGACATCGGGTCGATCAAAATGACGTTCTCAGGAGTTCTTCCTTCCTAAGAACCGTTATTTCTTCCTAGGATGGATTCGCTTGAAGAAATGAGACTTATATTACAAGTAGCATATGTTATCCCTTCAAGCTTGTTATCAAAAATAATTGGGGTACTCACGAGAAATGGTGGGGGAAAAAATGGAACCATCATCATTGTCGTGTTGGTAGTATGTCGCTCTTGGACATGGCACTTGTTTGCATTTGTGTCGGGTTGGGGACATCTCATCTAGTTCTTTCACTTGCCTCCGTGGTTTTGGATAATCCTTTTTGACCTCTCCTCTACTCATTGCCTCGTCACCATGACCTCTGATCTGCTGATGTCAAATACTACCAAAACCACTATTTGTGTCGTTATATGTTCAAGAGAAGTTGACCTCTGCAAAATATCAACCTTCCTCTGATTCTCATATGATCCTGATTCAAAAAAACATCATGTTCCTCTGTCTCGTGTCGATGATGTGGGAAACATTATGGCCCACCTTTGATCAAGGTCACTTCCTGTCGACTTCAGCTCATTATCCGGGAAGCTGATCTAGAGACTCCCTTATGGTACCTTGGAGCTTTCATGCCTCAATGGCAGGTTCATCACATTCGACGTGGGGTTTTCATCATTGGCCTCCGATCGAGTGATTCTATGGATGTTCGACGTCAGCTCATTGATTCACATGCCATAGGTTGTACCTTTAGTACCTTGAGGGCCATAAATCGTGCATTGGTGGTTCCTCCACGTACGTGCATTAACAACTTTCATCATTGGATGTGTCCGGATGATGTGCTTGCGTGTTCGACTTCAGCTCACATATTCGCATGCTTGAACTTGTACTTTGTTCGGGTCGAGATGGAGCACAAGACCCTGGATTGTGTCTGTTGTAATCCAGGCTGCGATTTTGTGGATTATTATTTACATGACTTATTTCACTGGATGGTTGCGACCATACCTGAGTCTATTTATCGATCCTCACTGGGTGGCTGTGTCCATACCTTGGATCTAGATTATTGTATACTCTATTTTGGATGGCTGCGTCCATACCGCATATACATCATGTACTTGAGATATCAGTTGTATTTCTCCACGTAGGTTTTCCGACGGCGGAGTTTCAGTTGGACACGTTCTCCTAAAGCATTTCACCCCTCTCTCTCTCTCGGGCCTCATGCTTTAGGGGGCATCTGTTACACAGTAATTTGTCACCATCCCTACCATTCCCCGTCCCACACATTGGAGGGCTCATTCTGTGACCTGTGAGCAATGTCATGCCTTGAAACCACTATCATTGCATCCCTCTAAGTATGAGCTTCAATTGCCACTGAAGACATCTCCTTACGAAAAAACCATAAGATCTATCCTTTTGCATTGGGAGCAACGGTTCATCACTAGCGCCCGATGGGGAAAATCACCGCCACGGAAACCCGGCGCCAAGTACAAGTCTGTCCCAATTGTGATCCATATCAATTTAAAGTGTTTTAAATAAAATAGGCGGAATTTCGTTCATGAGACTAAAAAGCGCTATCTATCTTGAGTTGGGAGGTTTAGCTCAGGAAGTTCCATGAAGGGGAAGTGGTTTACCTCTCATGGAAGCTCGCCCGAAGATAGGAGCCAATCCACAATTGGGGGATCCCAACTCCCCTTCCTCATCTATAAATCTTTCCCATTACCATTGCAAGCTAGTCTTGAAGTGCCCAAGTTTTGATTCTCCAAGTTCTCAAATTCCCAAGAGCCTTAATGCTGCAAGAGCCCTCATTCTTCCCTTAAGGCCAACTCAAGCTAGGAGACTATCGTCGAGAGACTCTACGAGAGGCTTGTCCCATCCTTGGCAAGCTTTGCGAGACGTGTACTACTGAAGACCCGTCCGAAGGAGATCTCAGCATCAGAACATTGGTTGTACTCTCTTTTGATTGTTTATTAATGAATGACTACTGGTTATGGTTCCACTCTGTTTTTCACTTATGATAATGATGAGTTATATCCTTTCTGACTGATATATAGTTGCGTATTCTGGATTTTATGCTTGTATTCGTGTTGTTTCTTGCATGTGCAGGTGTCCATTCATGGAGATCGTGGGGATCGTGATCTGCCGAGGCTGAGGAACGGGAACGCTGTCTCTTCTACGAATCATAGCACTGGACTCCAGGTAGGCCTCCATCGTTGGCTTATTTATTTGCAATTAGGAACTTGTGCTGTAGCATTTGTAGCATTTGATGATTGTTGCTAGACCCCTGCTGGGCTAGTAGGGATCGCCTCTGTCACTTTATAGAGAAGTTTACCTCTTCAACACCTACGGCACCCTAATCATGTCACAAGATGGATGGTACATGGGGTGCCTGTGTTTGATGGTGATATACTCTCCACAATTGACCATGTAGAAATATTTAATGCACATGCTTCAAGAGAGAAAGTGGTTCACCAATGTGTCCTTATGTTATTGTTCATCAAATATCTTGGTGGTCATAAATCATTGCTACATGATCATGAACATATATAAGAGCATATCATCTATTGAGGAGTTCGTTTATGGATTTCTTAGAAATTTTCAAATATACCCTGCATTAAGCATCCAAGAGAAAGCCTTCATTGAGTACCATCATGACATTGAAAATATAAGTAATGAGCAACAGACGAGTCCTCCTGGGGTCCACTTGATGAAAATGATGATTTTGAGAAGACATATGTTGGGAAGGATGAGTCTATGCAATGAAGTTGAGACTAACCTTACCTTTCTCAAGGATATTACTTCTGATGATTCTCCTTTTTTGAAACTTGAGGAAGGTGATCCCAGTAGCCCCTTGGAAGATGACATTGGAGATTACTTCCACATTAAAAAGGAGAAATGGGGAATTGTTGGTTGCGACATCGACAAGGAGTATGAGGATGAGTTGGTATTCCCATTCTCTCGGGCACTATTTATGATGATATATTCATTGATACCCTTGGGAATGGGAATCCTTATTTTCCATTGCATAAAGAGGGGAACTGGTTGGAAGTGATTAATTTCCCTTTTAGGAGAGACCCAATCATTGATACTAAGGAAATTGAAAAGGCTCCCGCCTCTCTTGAGTATGATTATATGTTCAAATCACTTGAGCCTTGAGATTATAATTTTGGATAAGAAAAACCAGTTGAATGCAATACTTAATCCTCCATTTCCCCTTTTCCTATTGGTAATCATCTTGATTCTTCATCAAATGATTCCCTCACCCCTTTTCATATGATCTCAAGTGGCAGTGAGCCCTTTCCCCCTTTCAAGTATAGTTTCAAGGATGATCCCCTCATCGATTATACTTTACCTCCTTGCACACACCCTTAGGGTTTTGATCACTCCATGACCTCCCCTCTCAAATGTGACCATGAGCAACCTATTTTTTGTGCTCCTTCTTTCCCTCACCCTTGATTTCGCTCTCATCACAACCTTGTGGCATCTACAAAGCACAATACTATGACAAATGATTGTGATAAGGAGTTATTAAGGATAATCATTCATTCCATCATTGTGTGCTTAGAGGGAAGGCCCCACAATTCTAGATTGACTCATGTTACTTCTTTTAGGGATTCCTCCCACCTCACATGGCAACCATATTTTCCCACCTGCTGTCCACATCATCTTTCATGTGCTTGGGTTTGCGTTTTCTTTGGAATTTGTTGCATGAGTAATCATATAGGCATGTACATTTATATTCATTTGATGATATGTTGGTTGCACAAACCCCAAGGGATAGCTCAATTGGTCGAGCTCCTGTTGTTAAGTACTTCACATGTTGGGAGGTCACGGGATCAAATCTCCTCGATGCCCTTGGGGTTAAGCATTGGCTGTTGTGCTGACAGGTTGATCCCTTCGGGTTGAACTGCCTATATTTTCCCTTGGATGTAAAAAATGTTGGTTTCACTAGCTTTATGATTACACTTAATATTATCCGTGTACCATATGCATGTTATAATAGGATGCATTGCATGATGATTTTCACATCAAAATTAATGTGATATGATACTTCTCATGGTAGATTAGCTACATTTAGATTAAAGTTTGCATATTTTATTTTACAGCCCAACATTAAGCATGGGTGATCATAAGACATCGTACAAACATGTTTTCCTGTGGGTTTAGTCTTTGATATGTGCAAGTAAAACGTTTATGGTAACCAAGCAATTGTTGGTATTCTTGTAACCTCCTGTTCAAGTAGCTTCGCCCACTTCTCGAGAGATCACGTCCTAGTTGGAGCCAGATGTTACCCACCATTTTGTGGGTAATATCTCTAGGAGAAAATTTTCTCCAAGATGGTCCTCAGTCGACATCCAAGGACCCCTTGCAGCCACCGACTATCTCATCGTGCCATTTCTTTGCCACTTGAGCTAGCCATGTGGTCCCTCACCCATCTGTCATGATCATATGTTTGAAGGTGGACTTATCAAACCTAAAGGTAGGACTTATCATTTGGATGTTGCCCTTGGATATTAGTCCCGAGGGATCTCATTTATTGACCCTTGGGTTTCAGGGTGGTACTACATGGGAAACTTCAATTTTGGTTTCGTGGTCCTGCTCCTTCATCCACATACAATACTCCTCTTCCATTCATTATAGCCCCATTCATAAATTTTCCCACCTGCATCCACATAGGGTGGGCCTCCCCTTCCCCTTGCCCATAGCTTGTGGTGGGCTTAAAACGATGCTCCGGATGTTGATGTAATGGAAAAGAAAAGTAAGCATAATTGACCACATTCAATGAAAAATTACCACAAGTTGTAAAAGATGGCCGAGACAAACAAATTTAGCACGTGGGAAAAATCTAAATGCATGAGATCTAACCCATACCCATGACCATCACCCTAGTTCCTATAGGCCCTATATGAGCCTGCTTTATCATTCAAGAACCCATGACTGTCCAAAACCCTGGTGGGAAATGAATCGCCCTACCTTAAAAGGGGTATCCATTACTATACCTTACACATCATTCTCTTATCATTTGAGCCTTGAGCAGTTAATCAAAGAAAAATCATAAAACACAAAAGACATATCAAGAAGGGTGGAAAAATCAAGGTCGGGGTATCTCATGCACCACGATTTCTCCCACCTATACATTATATACCTAAGTGTGGGCTTCCCTTTATTTGCTGCCCTTGTACCTTGACATGTGGCCCAATATTTCCCCTTGCATTCCCTATTCTATTCATCTCTTTATCACATGCCACCAGCATTTGAAGGATTTAACTTGAACATACTATCCATTTTAAAGGTATAAACCACCTAATATGATACTTGGTTAACTACCCTTGGAGCTTGGAGACATTACCACATGCCAAAGGCCATGATTGAAGGGCATGCCATTATGAAGTTCACTCCTATTTCCCATGGTTTGTAAGGTCTTTAAATAATTTATTTAAATGAATTTTTGTACTGGAAGAGTAGGGAACACATTGGATCTTATGCAGGATTGCAAATGGTCCCCATTTTAGGTTTGGTCTCCATATACGGGGTCCTGAACCTCTAGAGGGGTACATTGGCACATGCATGGTGTGTGTAGAGAGCCATGGGCCTCCACATCAATATAAACCATTCCATGGATCCCTAGAGACATTCAAATATTGCTCTAGATTCACTTATTGGACGAGGAAGATGCACCTGGTTCACCATGCCCAATTGACCCCACAATTGTACCATGCGCTTGGAAAATACCCCAAGACCTGTATGATGATGTGGCATCACTTACACCATCATATGAGCCCTTGTAGAAGGTTGAAAACCATCTTATATATATTTGGAGACCCATGAGGTTGCTTGGGTGCCCCCACATCCATTGGGAGCACAACACGTTTATTATTTGGGTAACAAGGGGTCAACCCTTGCCCACTAATTTTTGGAATCCTATTCCTCATCATGGCACCTATGGACTTCACTAGGCCTCTTATTGGGCCCAACAACATGTACTATTGATCATTTGACCTCTTGAGAGGCTTATTATTTTGTTTATGAGCTAGTTTGGTGGGCTTGTCACTAAAAGTTAGTTATTTTGCACATTATTTTATTCTAGGGGCTGATGAAGGCCTAATTATCTAAATAGAACTCACTAGAAGTGTATAAATACAAGTGATGTGAATTAATTTTAGCATCATCACTTAGACTGGACTTGTATCTCTTTATAGAACTTCAATATCCTTCTTAGAGGATGAATTTTTGGAGCATGGAATGAATTTTGATGTTTGGATTATTTTCTCTTATCTTGGAGCTTCTTGATTGGAAAATTGTTGATGGTTGGATATACTCTTAATACATGTAAGCACAATTTAATGCTATTTTCTCTTTCTATTTTTGTCACATAGATTATTACTGGGATTTCGCTATACTAGACTAATTTGTTGTATCAATTTATGCAAAGTTGTGGAAAATGGGTTTCTAGATAGTGATGCTTCATGTATGGGCCATGTATTATGAAATAATGTTCCTAGAGATGTTTTTTCATTGAAATTCATCTTGATAAGCCATCTATTTTTCAAAAACGAAGTATAAATCTCTTGAAGCTGCCCTAATGCTATGCGAAGTTGTCTTTGAGGCCTCCTTGACATAGAAAATTCAACGTCCATAGTCATAATTACTCTTAACTCCAAATCTCCCCAAAGGATTGGGCACTGGTCCACCATAAAGGTGACCACTTACCTTTATCTTCATTTTCTCACATTTTCTTTACTAGGTCTAACCCTCTAGGTATCCTAGGGCATCATTTATCTTGCAGACCACCCACTGAAAAAAATCGATCTCTTGGCATCCTCTACGCTAGGGTTTTTCCTAAGAACCCTCCAATTTTGAAGCAATTCCGATTGTGGGATTATGAGAGACCTCAAGCCCTAGCTTCAAGATCAAATTTTCCTTTGGTTTCCTTAGGCCTAAAGACCTCATTGGGATCCTCACTTTGCCTTGTGTTGAAAATTCATTCTTTGGTCATTTTCTCTCTCCGGGTTAGGTCAAGCATATTATTGGTTGCTAAACCCTTCCCCCTTGACCTAACACTTAGTCCACTTAGTCATGTGTGGTACCATAATTCTTCAAGGATCAATTGGAATCCAAGCCTTCACAAGAATTTTAGGGTTTGAGGGCTTCCATTATAAGATACATACCCTAAACTCAAATCTTGAAATCCTCCTTGAGCCCTTCCTTGAGAGACTTAACCTTGCCTTCCAAAGCAAGCAAGCTATTCATTGGAGCCTCTCTTGTGAATAGGCTCCTCAGGATCACGCCTCACCCTATCATTAGTCTATTTATTTCGTGATCCTTATTATATCGAGTTTCCTCCCATCGGTGAAAGTCCATAAAGAGTAGGGAACCATAGCCGAGGTGACAATGGGCTATTGCTCCATTATTGAGCTTAATCTGATAGTAGCCCTTAAAGGATCCCCGTTTAGGACCCCTGCTAGTTTGAGTGGTAACAATCATACTACATGCAATTAAGAAATGGAATCCATACCTAATAGGAAGGCACTACAAAGTAAAAATTGATCATGATAGTCTAAAGCACTTGTGGAAGAAAAGTTTATCTTCAGAAGAAAACAAAAATGGGTCACAAAGATGTTGGCTTATGATTTTGCAATTATCTATAAAATGGGAAAACAAATATTGTGGTAGATGCACTCAAAAAGAAAAGAGGAAGACACAAATAAATTTCTATGCATTATTTCCATTCCACATTCTATAAAGGTAGAAGAAACAAGGATATAATGTTAGAAAGATGAGAAGATATGTAAGATTATTCAACAAGTACAGTAGGACCCCGATGTAGTAGGCAAATTTATGTGGAAAAATGATTTGTTATGGTATCAAGATCACTTATACTTATTTAAGAATTCTCATCTCAAACACAAGCCCCTTTTGGAATTACACACTTCTCCTATAGGAGGACATTCATGGTTCTTGAAAACACACCATAGGATCAAGAAAGGTTTTTTTTTGGAAGGTCAGAAAGTAGACGTGGAAAAAATTGTGGCAATGTGTGGTATGCCAACAAAATTAGGGAGAGACTTTCAAGACCCCAAGGATCCTTCAACCATTAGCCATACTGTGCAAACGTTAGGAATGAGTTTCAATGTATTTTATTAAAAGTTTACTCAAATATGAAGGAAAGCATGTCATTATGGTAGTGTAGATCAAATGCCGAAGAATGCCCATTTTTACTCCGTTTCTCATCCTTTTAAATCAAGTAATGTGGTTGAAACATTCATGGAAACAATCCAAAAACTTCATGGAATACCAAAGATTATTGTAAATGATAGAGATCCAATATTCACTTGAAATTTTTGGATGAAATTATTTTCATATTTGGGTGCTCAACTTGCTTAAAACTCATCTTACCATTGCTTAAAAAATTGGCATCTGTTTAGAAAATGAACATTTTCCAAATGTTTGCAAATATTTCCAAACACATTGCATCTAGTTTTAGTGAGGTGTATTCTTTAGGATTGTTACCTTCATGGTAGAGGTCATTTCTTCAACAAGCACATCAACACTAGTGTTTTTACTCATTCAATAATTGGGATCCATACGATGATGGGATTGAATGGAAAAAATGATAAATTGATGTAATGCACATTTAATGAACAAATCAATAAAACCCTATTGCTCTTCAAAACTTAATTCACATTAAATAAACCAATAGACCTCAAAGAGGTAACTCATTTGGATAGGTAGGGTTAGCTTAGGTAGGTTTATAAGGGTGTTTTTGAACATCACTATTATTCTCTTCTATCTAATGTCATGCTATTTATGTGTTTTTCATCTACAAGAAGGAAAATTTTGGGGGGCAAATATTTGCAGCTAGGCTAATTTTCAGGCTTTTCCCAAAAATAGATCATTCCATTTTTTTTCTAAAAATCATTAGCCCAAATTTTATAGGATAAAATTAGTTTACCTTAAAAGTCCCCAAAATTTTATAGAGACTCCAAAATGATGAGAAATTTGAATTTTTTTACAAAAATATGGCCCAATAATTTTATAATTTTGATACCAAGGACTAATAAGATTCACTAAAGTTTCTAAAATTTAAAATAAATTTCCATCCTTAAAACTTCCCCATTAAAAATGTTATTTTTATTAAACTTTCACTTGAGAAATATATCCCAAATATGTAAACTAATTTCAACATGAATATTAACTCATCAACTAAACAACATTTTTTTTATTGTAAATTAATATTTTTTACCATTCCTCTCTATTATTTTCCCGTACCACACATGGGATAAAATCAAAAGGGTAAAATTGAAGTAAGAATAATTATTTTATTAATGTCTTTTAAAATTCTAATAACATTAAATATGCCAAAATACGATCATACTATTATCTCACTGTTCTACTTATTCATGCCACATAGGGGATAAAATCAAAGGGGAGAAATTAAAGTAAAAATAATTGTTTTATTAATGATTTTTAATAGCTTTAAATGCCAAAATGATCATACTATTATCTCACTGGGCTACTTTCTTCAAACTTGTAGCAGTCATTTCAACTAATACTAGTGTAGAAAAAAAGGATAAAAAGACAACATGGGAATGGTTTGTTGTCCACCGTAGATCTAGCCATCACATACAAGTCAGTCAATTCAAGAAAGTTAGCCCTTAGGTTTATATAGTTAAAGCAAATCTAGATGGAAAACAACAGTTCTAGATCATATGCAGAGTTAACTGTAGCATCCAATGCATGCAGAAGTCATAAACAGTTCCAAATGATGCAAAATATTATTAGCACTTTCAGATTGTATGCAGATCTATGTTGTATTCCAAATACCACGAAGTTTGGTAGTTTACATAGTTTGGCATCAAACTTTAGAAAAGGATCATATGGCACATTGTAATTTCTAGAAGCTCCAGAATCATCCAAATTGTAAGTTTCTAGTTTCCAAGTACAACTAAACTCAAGTTCTATTCAGTCTAATGCTCCTTTTTTATTGAGAACTTTGTGTGCTATATAAACGCAACAGTTTGTCTGAAATAGAGAGTTAATCTGTGAATACTTTATGAATAGAAAATTACTTGCTGGCTCTTAAATACATTTTCTTGATCTTGATGAAGTGTAGTTGAATTAAGATTGTAATAATTATTTAGTAACATTACACGGAAAAATGAATGCTCCCCTGTTTTTCAGTAATGCACTGTCACTGTTTTAAGTTTAAATTTCTTGTTTTTTTCAAGTTTTGTAATTTAGATTGAATAATGTCGTTGTTGTTGTTGAATAATTTGAATATGATATGTAGATCTTACATTCATTTACCAATTGAAAATTTAACAAATCGTTAACTAAGTTGTATCCTGAATATACCAAAACAAAGCAAGTTGTATCTGAATATACCAAAACAGAGCAAGTTGTATCTGAATATACCAAAACAGAGCAGTGTTGCAAGAAGGTTCAAATCCTGAAGGTTGAACACTGGAATGCAACCTGATATTTCAGTAATCATGGATAAAGTAGGATATAAATCATTGATGAAATTGTTAGTTGTGAAGTTGATTTACAGTATTTCATAGTTAAAATATATTTCTTACAATTTAGAGTAGTTTTCTTTTTAACTTAATTAGATGTAATAAATTAGTCATTTGAGTTACAACCAGCCTAGATTCATCTTAAAGCTGGATCTATCAAGTCCTGAAAGGATCAAATCTCCTGATGATAGAATATATATGGCTAATTACATATATATATATATATATATATATATATATATATATATATATATAGAATCTTGTTATATTGTTATTGCAAATAATAAGTATTAAGTTTTAATTTAATAAATGCTACACTAGCCTAGATCTATCTTAACCCTGGATCTATCTCTGGAGGCACAAACCTTTCCTCAAGTTTTTCTCTAAAAAAAGAGGTTTGCACCTCGAGAGATTTGAACCCTCACTTGATAGATATGGCTTTAAGATGGATCTAGGCTAGTTACATAATACTATATAATATCTATATTTGTAATGGATCTAGGCTGGTTACATAATACTATATAATATTTTTATTTTTATTTATGTGTCTCTTTCTTATTCCCTCTCTTTATCTCACCCCCCAAACATACACACTCTCTCTCTCCCTCTCTCTCTTCCCTCCCTCTCTCCTCTCTCCCTCATTCCCTCTCCATCTCCCCCTTGTAACTCCCTCTCTCTCTCCACCTTTCTCCCTCTATGACTTTCTTCTTCCCTCCCTCTCTCTCCCCCTCCAACTCCATCTCTCATTCCCTCCTCTCTCTTGAGTCCTCTCTCTCTTCCTTCCTCTCTCTATCATTCTCCTTCACCTCCCTCTATCTCTCCCCCCATCACTCACTCTCTCTCTTCCTCTAACTCTGTCACTATCTCCCTCCCTTTTTTTTTCTATCTCCCCTACATCTTTGTGTCTCGCTCTCTCTCTCTTCCCCTTCCCTCACTATCTCTCTCCTCTCCTCTTCTCTCACTTCCCTCCTCTCCTCTCTCCCCATCTCTCCCTTGTCACTCCCTCTCTTTCTCTACCTCTATCTCTCTATGTCTTTAATCTTTCCTCCCTCTCTCTCCCCCTCCAACTCCACTTCTCTCTCTCTCTCTCTCTCTCTTCCTTCCTCTCTCTCCCACCTCCCTCAGTTTCTCTCCCCCCATCTCTCTCTCTCTCTAGCTTTGTCCCAATTTCCCTCTCTCTCCCCCCTCTCTTTCTTAAATTTGATCATATTATATTGTGTTTAAGAAAGTATCTAAATTTTAAAAAAAAAATATCAATTGGTTGTAAATATTAAACCTATATTTTGGATCAATCATGTAAAAAAAATACAATAATGAAAAAACTTAAAACAACCATGCACTATCTTTCCTCTATAAAAAATCCAATAATGAAAGACTTAAAACAATCATGCACTTTCCTCTATTATTGTTAGTCAATATGCTTGTTCTTATCGCTTGGATACTTAGTTAAGATGGATCTAAACAATCATGCACTTTCCTCTATTATTGTTAGTCAATATGCTTGCTCTCATCGCTTGGATCCTTAGTTAAGAAGGATTTATGCCAATTCTTAATAATATTATTTATATTATATGGATCTTAAGTACAGATCTAACATGACTAGAGAGATATCAAATTTCTTTAGGTGCAAACTTCTTTAGAGTGCAAAATACAAATAAAAATTTTCATTTTTTAATTGTATTTTTGAATGCTATAGAATATATATAGCACCAAATAAAAATGTTAACCATAAAATCTTATTAGAATACTTTACCGATAACCCACATTCTATATATATATATATATATATATATTATAGAACATTTAAATATTTTATTTTAACAATTATATATATATATATATATATAAAGTTGATATCGACATAAATTAGTTAACATATATGTTCGAATAGTTTTGAAAAGTATTTAAACTTTTAATTACTTTACATCATATTCATTTTGTTTTATGATAGCCCACATTTTTTCCAATTTGAAACAATTTATTTTGGTTTTAAAGGACGCTGCCAACTCTATATTTAATTAAAAAAATTGTTATAAAATTAAATTAAAATAAAATATTTTGCTTGTGAAACAAGTTATGTTTTTTGGGCATGTAGTATTAATTAATAAATGTTGGCCCATGGTATTGTAACAAAAGCCTATTTACATGTTATGTATCCACTATAAAGTAGGGGTAAATATCCATGGTTTCAAATCATGTCATGTTGTTAAAAAATATTACTTTATTTGCTTTGAGAATCAAACTTTATATTATTTTTAACTTTATTTATTATTTTTAACTTTTTGTATATTACTTTTAATGTTTTATTTTTTTCCATTGAGGTAGATGTGTAGATGTAAATGTTTAACATCTACATAAACATTTCAATGTAGACCGATATTTGGGTAGATGTGTAGATGTTAAATGTTTAACATTTAAAATTTATCAATTTAATCTAATGCCGGTGTGGGCCCCCAATATTGGGGTAGATGTGTAGATGTAAATGTTAAATGTTTATGTAAATGTTAGTATTTACATCTTATCTACATCTACCGAGCCCACTTGGCAGGTAGATTAAATTTGATAAAATGTTAAAATGTTTGTATGAATTGAATAACATCTATTATCTGAGTGGGGGCCACAACGGCATTAGATTAAATTTGATAAATGTTAAATGTTAAACATTTATGCTTGACATATATCTTATACTGGCTGGCCCAAAAAGCTGGTGAAATAAAATATTTATAATTTTATATTTGTGGTATTGATAAAACATGGTATTTTACTAAAGCCTATTTAGAAGTTAATACTATCCATGGTAAAATGAAGGTGAATATTCGGGGGGTTAGGGTACTGTTATATAGTAAATATTAAATTTATATTTGCAATATGGTT